>JAZGTJ010015480.1:0-13343 GCA_036877575.1 Botia almorhae | reverse complement strand
AGTAGTAAATCTTAATATCACTACTGTGCAAAAAGAAAGGCAGACTGCCACGTGCAGCGCCTCATTTGGATGTGTTTGAAGTCTTGGAGCTCGACTTCCCTACGTTTCTCCTACAAATGGGCCTTGAGCTTGTTTGGAGGTTCTAGCAGGGGAGTGCAGCTACTTCTATACCAACGATGCTCGTCCGCCGGGGGAACACGTCCTCTTCCACCGAGCGCGGAGCTTCGGGAGGGACACACATGGAGCGGTGAGGGAGGAAGGGGACACCCGCCTAGCCAGCCAGATCAGCCGAATCAACCCTAGCGATCAATGGGGTGACAGATGTCGCAGCCAGATCGCCCTCACATCCGAGAAATGCAGTTCAAGTCCATTGAATATATAGGGCAGTAAGTAACATGCTTTCCCCTTGATGGTAACAAATACCTCGCTGTACTTACCTTATTAATTATAAATGTCTTGACGCGACTGGAACGTAAATTATGTTTGACACTCATAATTTACTTCTGCACATTTGTGTAACAATGTTTTAAAGCATACGATAGAGGCTATTTCCCACAATGCTTCACTACTATGCAAATATACAGTGCTACCATTGGCCGCTCAGTAATCTGAAACGCCTCTTGACAGGCACAGTTACGCAGCATTTTTAACACGGGCCAATGCAGACTGTAAAAGGCAAACAAAATTATTACAGCAGCGTGTAAACTATACGCGGTTATGTGTTAATAATACATCTAAACATAAAATACATAGTATAACATTAACCTTGTTGCCTGAACAAAATAACACATGGACTTAAGTATTTTACGCAGTATGTCAGTATTTAGGCTAACATGAACGTGTAACAATAACAAATGTGGCGAATTAATGCTTTAGTCTTTAGTCTTTAGTTTTATTGTATGTCGTTTTTCACACGGTGCCACTGTGCCAGATGTTTAGCGTGGATGTGAATGAACATGGCAACGTTAGAGTAGTACAATCTTTGCATTGCTCAATGACATTGTTAGTGTTATTTACTCCGTTTAGCATTAATTCGCTTCAAATTATGCTTCAGATTAAGGCACTTTTGTTTAGACCTTTACATCATTTAAACCTTGTTCCTTCTAGAAACAAATCTCCCATAACCCACTAAGGTAGCCCATTCACACTTTCACAAATTCACCAGCTACAACCAGTCAGTGGCATGGTGTATTATGCAACAAATAGCATATTAACAATATTTATGAAAAATATTTTGCTTTCAAGAATTTACACGTCTTACACCCAAAACAATGGTACTGTGGCTTGAGTTCTTTCTTGCGGAAGAATATATACGTTTCTATGCATGTTACATGGGTGTTTTCAGCATGAAGTGGCAAATTTGGCACACCCAATGTTTTCATAAAACTTTCACTAGTGTTCTTATTAACCCTTCATCACCGTGACCATGCATTTTGTACATGCTTTTACTCGTGCACACGCAATCTGCAAACGCTTTAAAGGCTGATCACTTACATGTACTTTATTTATCATTTTTCTTTGTGTTATGGTGATACTATAAAGTTTTAAAGATTTAGAATTATTTTGTTATATTTTCCTGTAGGGTAGAGACTTTTGTTGGGGACGTCTTGATGTCCTTTGTCCCCGTGCCGCAAGTAATCTGTCCTATACATTGCGTAACACACGCCCCGGCACTGAAATATAACACACCCAGCATGTTTACAATAGACCATTGCTGAGTTCATTCGAGTCAAGAAGCGGTGAGGTGTTTTATTCGGTGAAAATGTCTGGAAAGATTGTGTTGCACTACCTTAATGGAAGAGGGAGAATGGAGTCTATCCGATGGCTTTTGGCCGCAGCTGGAGTTGAGGTCTGTTGCATAAAGCCATGAAGTTATATGCACATGTATGTAGTTTTAACGCACATTTATCCAGATGCATAAGGCTTTATACATGCGTGCATGTTATGCAATGCATATATGTTTTGGGTCTACAGATAATGTTCTCTTGACTTACTGACAATTATGTTTCTGTTCACAGTTTGAGGAGGTGTTTATAACCAAAAAGGAACAGTTTGAGAAGCTGGTTAATGGTATGTCTTTCATTCTTTCTAACTAACCCATTGAGTTCATGCACTCAGTCAGGTTGTTGAGTTGCCATTAAAAAGAGCTTTTTTGCATTTATATGCATTAAGTTAAATGTTTACACAATGAGATGTTGATTCTATTATAGATGGAGTCCTGATGTTTCAGCAAGTGCCTTTGGTTGAAATGGATGGTATGAAGCTTGTGCAGACAAAGGCTATCTTGAATTACATTGCTGGAAAATACAACCTCTACGGAAAGGACCTTAAAGAGCGGGTTTTGTAAATATCAATTATTTATAAATTATATTGAACAGATTCCAGTAATTACAGTAACTTTGTTTTACCACTCCCTTTTAGCCAAGCCTAAGCATATATCACTGAAAACATGTGCTTTATTTATACTACAGGATTGACATGTATACTGAAGGAATCGCTGAACTGATGGAATCCATTGTATTATTGCCTTTTATACCACCTGACAACAAGCAGAAACAGCTAGATAACATAGAGCGCAAGGCTAAAGACCGCACACTTCCAGTGTTTGAGAAGGCACTACAAGCTCAGACACTTCAACCTTTTATCTTATTTGAAATATACACCCACACTGAATACCTGAAATCATGCAATTACATTGTCTTGACTTTTTTGTAGGGTCTTGCAAACACTCAGTTTCTTGTGGGAAGCCAGTTGAGCCGTGCTGATGTTCATTTACTTGAAGTCACTCTGATGCTGCAGGAAATATTTCCTACAATACTTTCAACTTTTCCCAAAATTCAGGTGCGCTATTCCGTTACATATTCATGGTTGAGTTAATTCAACAATAGCCAGTTTTCACATTTTGTACACTGTTCTCTAATAATACATAATAATAAATAATATAAATAACGCATAAAAATATACGCATAAAAATACACGCATAAAAATACAAATGATTTTGAATAACCAGTATTTTTCTTTTTCAGGCTTTCCAGGACAGAATGAAGGCCTTACCAACAATCAGCAAGTTCCTCCAGCCTGGCAGTGCAAGAAAGCCTCCACCTGATGAGATCTATGTGAAAACTGTCATGGATGTGTTCAGCCACCTTTTTAAGTAGGAGGCTTATAGAAAACTCATGCCACATCATGGACCAATTTAAAAATCAAAAACTAATTCCATTAATCATTAATTAGCATTTTAATTAATTCACACCAATTTAGCCTAATCAATAGGTATGTGATGATGGTTTAACATGTACTTTTCATTTTGCATGCAAAGTAAATATGCTCCTCGTGCCAATAGCACTTTGGTTGCAGCCAGTAAGATAAAAAATTACAATGAACATTTACAAAATGATCATACTCTTTTTATCATGTTAGATTAAATCTAAAGCAATAAAATGGACAGATTTACTTGGAATGTTGGGAATACATTATGTACACAGTGATAATAATGTGGAATGCATTAACTACATGAGCATTGCTAATGTTTAGTTAGTTATTGTCAAAAAGTAGTCTCTGTAGTGTAGTCTCTGTCCGTGCAACTCTTAGAAGATCAAAATCCGCACAACCATCAGGAGGCTGCAACAAAAAGTGTCATAGATTGGCACAAAATCATCAGCAAGACAAAAGTCATCATTTTGTTTCAATTGTGTTTAGCTTTTATTTGATTCAGTTACTATAAAACTAAAACTAACCCGTTTTATCTAATGCATGTTCATGTGTTATTTTGCATGATATACTGTTGCATGATTTTTTAATAAATACAACTTGTGTTATATAAGTAAAAACTTAAAATAAATTAAAAATAAATTTGAGTTCATTTTTCCAAAACCCACTCTCAAACCACCTGCTGCTTCTTTCTGGTAGTCCCAGGATACATTTTATTTATTTATTTGCTGCCTTTAAAACTTTCAGAGCCACTGAGCTCTTGTCACTGTCTTTGAGACATAGAATGGCAGAGGCCAATAACTACTGGGCAGTTTGGACTTAAAGGACAACAAGATAAAATCACAGTGGAGCTTGAACATACCCTAATATCAAACTAGTTCTATCAATTTTTAATATAAGAATGATACAGTATTTTACAAATGTGAATGCAGTCACATCTAACATCTTCATGATACAGCCTCAACAACTTTGCAAACAAACAGATTTACCTTAACCCTGCCATGATGCCTGCAGGCATTAGTTTTCCAGATTTCCTGAATCTCATTCCCATCACAACAGCCAGGGCACCAGACGCAGCTACAGATAATACAAGTATAGAATACACAGAGATAATAAAAGTATAAGTTAAAGCAAATATAAAATTAATTTAAGGACTATCATTACTTATTGTGTACTTACTTAAAGAAGTCCAGTAATCATAGGGGTCAATGCTTATTTTATATGCACCATAGGCAGACATGATTCCAAAGAACAGTCCAGCAATTAATGACATCACACTTCCTGTAAAATCATAAAATATAAATATGAAATACCTTCTCTAGTTCCCTACAAAATAGTACAGTACTTGTGGTATCATGGCACACCATGATGGAATTATTTGGCTATTGCATGATACTTTTATATTTTTCATAGTGCTATTTTACTACCATTTTTATGTACCATGTTATTTACAAGGCATGTCAATATATATATAAACAAGCATGGTAATATCGTAGTGCTTTTTCGTTAATGATGTAACGAATGACACATGTAAATGCTGCATTAATCTTAACTGTCATTAAACTTGTGTGACACACAATTTTACAAAATTATTAGCAAATTAATATGGTGATTTTTACTATCTAAACACAATACCGTGGAAAGTGCTTAAAACAACACCATATTTCATACCTTTTCTTTTATACCCCATAAAGCCTCCCAGCGCAATAGCTGCAGCGTAAGCAAAGCCCAGCCAGTCCACTGCCATTGTGTGCTAGAAAACTGAACATTAAACACATTCAATAAAACATACTACTTACATTTACATGAAACATGAACAACAACCAGTAATACGCAATCCACAACAACTTTACCTAAATCGCAGACGAACTGAATGTGTTTATGAACAAATCGCTCGAAATAAGCGAACAAAAATTGCGCATAAACTGTAGGTGTAACTGTATTGATAAGCAACAACCTAACTACGGTGAAGTTCATAACCAGGAACTTGCGTCATAATGATCCGACAACAGGAAGTAAATGGATTGATTATTATGGCGCCAAACGGTAAAAACACAAGAGGTTGCGCAGGTCGCAATTTTATGCAACTGTATTATTTTAACTATTCTAAATCTAGGTTGTATAACAACGTGAAATATACATCATGCCATCGTTTTGTTTCAGCGAAGCAACTTGTTTTTTAAGACAGTTTTTCTGACGTATATTAAAAATGAATGATAACTTGATAAAAAGGAATCATAATAAAGTACAGCACCTTAATGGCAAGCCTGCAATCATGGCTAAGGAACGCGTAATGTATAAATACCAATACCATATCTGAAACAGTATTATGTTTAAATAATAAGGAACGCGTAATGTATAAATACCAATACCATATCTGAAACAGTATTATGTTTAAATAATAAGAAACCTGTAATGTGTCAGTATCTATAAACACTAATATTTTTATTTAACATTGTTTCTTGTTTATTTATTTTTTGTTATGTTTTATCATAAATGTCTATTTAATGCACGACCCTGATTGTATTTGTAAATCTTTAAAGTCAATCAAAAAGTGAGCACGTATACAGAATAAAGGTCATGGATAAAGCAAAGTGTCACTTCTTTTTCTGAGGCAAAGCTGAGTGCCAAAAACTGCTTATAGGGCCTAAAACTAGCAGGGGCTTATTGGTTTTATAAACTAAGTTTTCCATATACACTACCGATCAAAAGTATAGAAACACTTGAAATGTTTCTTATCATCTTATAAATCTTTTCATCTAAAACTGTTTGCTTAAATGTTTAAAATGATTATTGTAGACAAAAATATAATTGTGCCAACATATTGTTTTTCATTTAAAAATGTTTTTGAAATAGATGGTTTGCACCAAATAATGAAAAAAAGCAGCCAGGGTGATTGCTCAGGAAACTTGGTGATAACATTTAAAAAACATTTTTGTGAATTCTATAGTTTTCTATAGAAATGTATAATGTATAGTCTATAGTTTTCTATAGAAATGACTACATTAAGTATGATAGAATATAACCTAGTTTAGTTTGTTTTCAATTTTGCTTAATCACAACATAATTCCCAAAGTTATATTTGTGTTATTTCAGTGTTTTGATGAGTTTACTATTATTATAAAATGTGAAAAAGTTTCCAAATTTTAACATAAAATAAACACAGCAACAAAAATGCAATGATATTGATTAAAAGTAGTTGTCTTCCGCCAAGCAATGTAGTTTTAAAAAAAATAAAAACAATTACAAACAGACGCAGCGGAGCAGCTGTATTGATTGTTCATTGCAATACATTATTTTAGAAGATTTTATTTCTGCATAAAGTGTTTTATTCATGACCACAATGTGTTTGAAGAAACACAATATTTTCTTTTTTTATTTAACAAAATTAAACACACACAGACTATATTAGACTGGCAGTATAACACCGGACAGCAATTTCTGGACAGGGAAGTCCAGACAGTGCCACCAGAGAGCGCTGCAGCAAGCCGTCATCTCACTGTCATGCACTGTGACCTGCTGACTGAACTAAATCACTTTCACTTGCCTCTGGCCAAATCCATGATTATTACAAGCGTTCCAGTTTCAAGATCGCCCTGCTTAAAAGCGCTTGGTTAGTATGATAAAGCCACCAGTATGCCGCAGAGACGCCATATCTTAAGAGGCCAGATTCCAATATTTTTTGCCAACAGACTTGTCACATAGCAGTTTTGTTTATTTCAAAAATGCAAATGTTAGTTTTGAAATACATTTGTCCTTCAAACTTCCTAAAGTGTCATATGAACACAACCTAAAGAAGTGAAATTACATTAAAAAGCATTTTTAAAAGCAGTTTTATTGTGAATGAATACAAGTATGGACAACAATGAGGTTTCTCTATGTATATCTGTGCTGTGATGGGCTACCATTAATATGGCTATTTGAACAATACTGCATTACAAGTCTTTTAAGGATAGGCATCAATACAGCACCAGTGTAAGGCAGTTTGTTGCAGTATCATATGGAATCAGTGACTTCAAAAACAGAGTTGAAATATCAATGTGACAGCCCTATTGGATGGAGTTCATTTGACATGCATTAATGCTCCTGCGGCATGATTCTTTGCATTCAGGAAACACTTAGATTTAGGTTAATATTAAAGGTTTGTGCCACTCATATTACAAAATATTAAAAAGCTGTGTTTAGAATACCAGTTTGGAGGGTAATTGGTAAAATAATAAATTGTCAAAAATGTCTGAATATTAACACTATAGAGGTTCACACTGGGAAAAAGCCTGTGTCTGTTTCCGCTGAGTATATAGTCTGGTGATTTAAATTAAGATGTAGCTGCAATTCATCAGTCACATGATAGTAAATGAGTAGTGTCTAATATTTTAACAACAATATTCTAACAACAAAAGGTGATATTGGTAAAAAAGCAAGCATCAAAACATACTAAAATGATGGAAGACAAAAGCAACAATTAAAACAGAAAATAAAGATTTTTAATCACGTGCACTATTGAGACATTTCATGAGGAAATTAGGAAAAGACTCACAGCCATCATTGTTAATGAAAGCACAAACATGCCTATTGACAGAAAGTCCCAGTTGTCCAATAATGTTTCTCAGCTGTTTGATGTCTGACAATACACAAACATATGGTAATATGGAGCACAGATCAACCCATGGGTTAAAAAAAAAACTTCACAGCACAACACACTGCTTATGGTATCTGTGGATTAACACTAGGAGGTAGAATTTATTATGTATAAACACCATATTGGTTACATTTAGATTATAGGAAAAAGCATGAGACACAGTAATGTTAAATGCAATTAGCCCTTATCTGAAAACATGAATAAACACTTGAATGAACATCTAAACTAACTGCCTGCACCCAAATATTGACAAAACTTGGCATGAGGCAGGAACGCGCAATCTAAATTGTGCAATCTTTAAACTCAATAAAAGGATAAAAAGAGCCATTTAGATATAGCATGAATTTTGGCAAATGCTTAAATCTTGAGAAGAGTAAAATATGTGATAGTTTTCTAAATACCCAATAAGGTTTTCTGTTAGATGTAGATTTAAAGTTTGAACAAAAGGTTTAGGGCTAAAAAGAAAAGCATGTTACAGAAAGCATTTGTCCTATTAACTCATTTTCATGTTTCCCATACTTTTAAAATGGTCAAATAATTTTCCCATCAGAATATTTTTAGATTATGGACATCTATGACAATCACACAATATAAACTATGGCAAGTCTATGAGTCTAGAAATATTTTTTAATGTGGGAGTCCATAGTTATGAAAGAGTTAAACTACCTTTCGTCTATAAAACAGAATGTGGTGAAAAATGATATTATGAATATATGGTAATTCTACAAACTTGAACGCTGTGAGCATGTGCTGTGCCACCGGTCTCCAAAAGAGGGCGTTTGGGAAAGCCTACATTGAATGATTAGTTGTCTGGCTATTATCTTCAAACAGCAGTATTAGAATAATTTTAATAGATTTTATGAATTATACATATACATATATATAGTCAAAATTTCCCATAATTCTCACTCTGTTATCATGCGGGCAGCTAATAAAGATACTAACAGAATTTAAATAATCAAAATCTATTGCTTTTGTTTAAATTATTTGTTAAAAGGAATAAATCATTAAAATATGAAAAATTCTGTTGTGATTTGTTTCTTTGAAATTTTGAGTGTACGCTTTTAAGCACAATAGAAGAATATAACAACCAGTAGCTGTCAAGCTTTGAAAATAACTATATTCCAATAAATTGTTTTTCAATCATAAAACATTGTAAAGCGTATAATGGATATGCGAGAAAGTCACATCTGGGATCATAAACTGGCACCATGTTAGAATTTAAATGCAAGTATGAATGAAATTTAAAAGCACTGGTGGAGGGCAAGATCAGGAAATAAATGTTTGCCTGTTTCCCACATTAAGTTATTGCATGACTTTTGAGAAGACCAAATATTTATGTATGATACGTTTTGTACTTTAAGAGTCATGGACACCATGGAAAGGGCTGTGAAGATTCTTCAAATTTTCTCTGTTAGTGTTTCACAGAAAAAGAGTTTATACAACATCAGGGTTTGTATTAACATAAGTGACTGTAACTGGTGGCAGAATTTCTATTATTCCTTTAACACCCCTTGATTCCTGCAAATTTGGCAACTATCTGTGAAATATTTAGCAATAGTTCAAACACTCATAATATAAAGCCCATATCTGATGGACCTTCTAGGTCTTGGCATTAAATCAAATTAAAAGAGCAATTAAATAAAAAAAAAATCAACCATTACAAACAATCAAATAATTGCAAATTAATAAAATATTCCAAAAATACTTAAGAACATCAAGAAAAGTGACAAACCTTTAAACATAAGCCTGCAAACACTACAGTCAACAGGAAACAAATCATAATTCAGAGAATGGCACCAGTCATCAATAACTTTTATAATTTTGTAGACAGGACAATGAATTTACCCAACCTTCAGATTAAACTTCTATGTAATGTTGTCGTTTTTGTTTGCGCATTCCTGATTCCAGCTGAGATGCCTGGACAAACCCTACACAGCGTTTATGCTGCAAACAAGCCACACTGTGACAACACTTGCATGCTCACCTGATGACCAACAAATCTGTCTACCCTGAAAGTATAAGATGTTCTAATTTTCTTACATCTCATTGTTTGCTTGCAGTGCAGACATGGTGTTAAAGTTTACCATCAGCCAAAAATAAACCAAAAGACAAAGATGGACAGTAAATGAGACTCTTGGTCAGTAATACAACATGAGAAGGTTCAAAGCTACGTAACTGAAAAGGTTGAGAAATGAAGAATTCGATACATCGATGACAACTCCAGTCTCTGAGTGCTGATATAGCGGTCAGCATGTTTGTTTCTTTATGGCACGCTTATGGATTTATGCTGACCCATGCCCATCCAAGCAGAGTCCCATAGATCCAAGTGTTGAGATAGAGTTTTCTACCTGTCTCAGTTAAGAGCATTGGCAACGTCAGGCCACCTAAAATCAGCAGCGAAGGCAATGTCTTTGAGGGACAAAGTGGTGACCTTCGACCTTCTCCAGGGAACCTGCACTTTTTGTCAGGGTCTTTAGACTCGTAGAAAGTGGTCAAAAGCCTAGAGGAGAGCAGGGTATTGTGAAAACATGTTTGAAACCAGACCAGTGCCAGAGTATCCATATTGTCTGACTAGTGCTGGGAGATAATAATTACAAGCAACTTAAATACATTTGTAATACATTAGCGTGACAGTATTTAGCTGCTTCCAAAATGAGCTACTTTTTAGTAATATTGTGACAATATACATTGGTGAATCGTTACATTACATTGCATGCTGAGACAATAATTAATAGTAGGATAGGCAATTTCGGAGTGGCTAGCAGTAACAACCAAGCTTTAAAATGTAAGATCACACCCTCCTCTTAGAAAAAGCCAAAAGCCACACCTCCTTCAACACGTAAATGTATACAAAGTTTGACAGGCAAGTAGGACATCTCATTGCAATCAGATTGATGAACTAAACCTGGTCCTGCAACATCCACAGAAGATATACATTTACATACATTTGGACCACTTTACTTACTCATTGCTAATAGCATACATTTCAACCAGCATATCAAAAAAGTTACCATAATGTCCTACCCTGCTAATGGCAGAGCATTTAAATTAATTATGAAGCATTTAAAGGTCTATTCATTGTAGTGAACAGGTTCATTTAAATGTTTCATTAAATTTGAAGTGATTCTGAGAAATTCAATAATTCCAATCTCTGCAAGGCATTTTATTTATTATAATATTGTGTTATGCTGTTTTTTACTGTTCTAAACAGCTTGGATGTATTCTATTTTTCTTTTGCATTTTAGTGTTGTTTTAGTCAATTGGGGTGAAAAAATTAAGCAAATACATTTATTCTAAATTTAACTATGCATTCAAAAAGCCTCATTGTTCGATTTTATATCGAAATTAAATTTAAATTACAAACAGCCCGTAGTTTGGCAAACTCCAGTTCCAAAGTAGCTTCCCCAACCTAATTCCCCTTCCCCATTGACCTAAGAATTCTCAGCGGGAACCCAGCAGAGAGAAGTTATTTTGCTAATAAACCACAACAGAAATGAATTAGAATTCAGTTATGCAGCAGGTGATGGTGGGGGAGAAGGGGACAGTTACTCACTGGTCTTTCATTTCAAATCTTTCGTGCAACCACCTGCGGAAGAACACAGGCTCGGGAGGAATTTCCCTCAGGTCCACACGCTTGAAGTAGATGTGCACCCTGGGGCATTCCTTACACAGGAACTCTAGCAAACACACAACTTCAGTTAGTGAGAGCAAAGGCAGCTCAGCCAATCAGAGAGAGCAGAGGCAGCTCAGCAAATCATCACAGACAAGTATAAACAAACAGATGAACGAACACAACAAACTGTTTATAAGGGCAGCTGTATCTGAGTACAATAAATAATTACCAAAACACGTCAGAGGAAATTAAAGTCATGCGATCTTGCGGGAATTAGTTCAGTTGTTTTTCGCCTTTTCAGTCTAGACATTCTCAATACAAAAATATTTGTCAGAAGAAAGTATTGTTTGAAGCAATATTTATTGACAGAGTGTTTGTTGCCAAAATCAGCAGGGTATAGCAGTAAAAATATCTAAAAAAAGCAACGAGTAATCAACTGGATGTTCTTTCAGATTCCAGATGATGTTACTATGTCATCATTGTCACGTTTTCATAGCTTGTGCTGATTATTCTAAACAAAGGTAGGTGAACATTTTACATAGGTAAATATTTTTTCACATGCTTACTACACAGAGACAATATACTGCTGTGCTCTAGAGGATCGTTGTATATAAAAGGGTAATTGTATATAAAGGTTTCACCGTTTCACAGATCAAACACTCAAATGGGCCAAGCTGACAAATTAGATATTTAGTCAGCTTGGATATATTAGACTTTATATTACATACAATTAAAATAAAAACAAGTTAATTTATTTTCTACATTTGTTAACTTACTAAACAAATTAATCAGTTATAGGGCCTTTGGTGTGAGAAACCATATTAACCTAAAAAAAACAAAACTTCAAATGATGCTTTCTATAGGGATTTACACACACAATTAAAAACGTTTTACAGTATTGGTACTGTACAGGGGTGTAGAGATATACCAATGCCACAGTTCAGTTCGGTTTGCTCTGAGGACAAGGTTCATGGCATGTCATCAGCAATGCTAATGAACACGATTTACTTTTAACTTCATAATTTTTTTTTTTACAATTTTAGTGTACAGGGGAATTCCCCCTGTGAGAAACTCATATGTGGGAATAAATTAATTTTGGGGCAGGCATCGTAGTAATCGTTTGTAGAAATACATTAAAAAATATCCTTGCATTTTTAGGAGGAGCTGCTTTGCTCAATTCAATGTGTATTTGTATTTTTTTGCAATATGTATTATTTCAAACGGCATTTAACAAAGAACGATGCCTTAAAACCTCTCAGTAAACCCTGCACACATGCACAGAGAATAAGAGAGCACTGATTCACTTGCCCAATTATGAAATTACAGAATGAAAGAAAAGTATTCATTTGTGTGGTTTAATTCACAAGTTTATAAATGTTTATAAATTAATCAGGCCCCAGTGTACATTATTTAGAAAAAATACAGCTCTTAGTAGGTGTTAAAAGTATACTAATTACCATTTAACGGTTTTGTGATGAGAAAAAATGAGGTCAACCTAAACAATTGGGTTATGCATCAAATTAGTTACTTTCTGGCTTTACCATTAGTGCTATTTTATAGCAGAATGTCACAAATACAGTTTGGTAAAGTCCAACCGAGGATTTTTCAACTGCTGTAACTGTAGACTGTTTAAAAACTGGAGTGTGAATGGCCTGTGTTTGGAGTTTGCGGTTTATTGTACATTTTGTACATTTCTTTTGCCTTTACTCCTTTGTTTGTATTATTTTTATTGCTTAATGCATTTCCTTGTTCTTCAAGTATGGTTTGTGCACTTGACTAAATATTTAGAAAAACATGTACAATCAGTACTTGATTGAGAAAGATTTGAAAGCTACCTGCAGTTGTTTAAATGTTAAAATTTAATATAAGAATGAATGT
>JAZGTJ010015479.1:0-13344 GCA_036877575.1 Botia almorhae | reverse complement strand
TTTTTATAGTATTTTTTTGGTTTTAATATACTTTTACTCATGTAATATAGCCACTATTTCCACCTTGAGTCTTAAGGTAAAAATAAAATACCTTTTCTCTAATATAGTGCAATCAATAACTAACACTAAGTGCCTGTTTGATAGACGATATTTACACTACATTATTAAGAAGTATAAAGGTAATAGATTGTATTTTAGTAGCTGTTAGTGCTGTTCTATTGCTGGCTTTCAGTAATTATACTAAAAAAAGCAGTTCCTCTACTACATTTGCTATTAAAGGAATTCTCATTATGCATTCATTTGGGCAAATTAATTTGTTACAGAGTCTTGAAATAGCCCTGGAAATATTTCTTGGTCATTTATTGGTGTAATGGAACTTTGGGGCTTAAAGCAGAAATATATGAGTCTCAACAACTTGTGTATGCTCAACATTACACTTCACCTAATGTTTCTCTAAGCCTGCCAAAGACAACTGTGGTGCAGCAGGTTTGTCTTATTGTATTAATGGCTAAGACAACAAGCAGTTAGCAGCAACCCACCCATTATGTGTGTATACAAGTTCATTTAATAGCAATACTTTATGCTCTATTGTATACCAAATTAATAATAAACAACTGACATTTTCATTTGTTAGGTATGAGGTCCTAGAAAATAGACAAGTGACATATTTAGATTTGACTTGTACGTGTTTGGACAAGTTAATATTAACCAAATTAATACCATGGTGTTATATATCTCCTGTTTGTACCTGGAGCTGCCTCAATCAAATGAGATCATTTTGAAAGTAATTTGCTAACACTGCTCAGCTGACATACTTAAGGATTGCTTTTTCCAAATATCAATTAAAACTGCCATGGAGAGGCCACCTCTCCACTCACTACCGCTGTTTTCAGCTGCTTTTGCTTCCCTCAAAATAATTTTTTCCAAATTTAATTTCCAGTAAGGCGCTCAGATACTGAGCAGGGATGACAGATATTGGCCTCAGCTCAGTGAGGTGTAAAGGTTTAAAACACATGAATTTTGAATGGCCATGGATTAGACGTTGGATCAAGAGTCGCATATGAAATCCTGTAAATTCTAAATCTATCTAGACAACGCAACACAAAAATATGAAATTCTTTGCCACAAGTCCAATACTCTGCCAGACATCAATGCATCAACCATTTGTACACCAGACCATGAATGATCAATGAAGATCTTTGAAAAATAGTGATGCCTGGCTTCACAGGCTGTGTTTGTTTCACACTCAGTACGTTATCCTTCAGTTGTGGGTGTACTGATGTCTGCTCTGGACTATCTAATTGGAATTATATTATGGGTCCGGCTGGTTTGGGGCCTAACAACTCAAAATGGATACAGCAGGGGAAGCGCTCATGTCTCACTACAGGCAAGATAAGAAATGAAAACACAACATTATCACAATAACTTTATATATATATATACTTAATACATTAAGTATTTTAGTATGAGTAATAGCAAATAAATTATATTTTAAGAATTATTAAAGAAGTGGATCCAAAATTGTTTGTCTAGTGTACGTTTAATAAGAGAATTGGAAAATGTGAGTAAAAAAAGTGTAAAAAAATTAGAACTTAAAATGTGAGGTCAAAAAATGTAATGCCCCTTAATAAAATGTATGTTTATTTCTGAACTTCAAAAATACAAATAAAAACTCTAATAAAATCATGGGGGATGGGCGTTTGACTAGGCATAAAGCCTGAGGTTATCGTCCTCAGGAAATGCGTGACCGTAAACAGTCTCTTACCAGTACCTTATAAGTAATTTGATTTATGTGTGGTAAGCAGCACACATTTCTAATACCATGATGTGTTGTTCCTGCCCGGAACACAATATTCTTGACCAGTAGGTTCCATTAGGTTTGATAATGAGCGGTAGTTATGATTTAAAATTCAGATGTAATTTGTTTTGGTCTGTGGGCCACTTTAGGGCCCTGAAATCCAACGCTGGTAACTCAATTATGTGGCAGGGCAAATGGGGATTGAAAGAGGAAAGGCGCAGATAGAGTAACCTTTATTTTGAACAGTAATGCAACCATAAAAGTGAGCATTCTGGGGACTGTGCCAGCACATATGACCACTTAGTGGTCGCACTTTTGGTCCATTTCAGGACATCCATTTCAACCATGGCTTGTATTATCTCACCATAATTACTAGCTGCAGGTCCATAAAACAAATTACAGCTATGCTGTCTGATTATCTCAGCCTTGCAGCTGGCTTAAACTTGTTCCATATCACCCAGATCAATGTTATCTACCAAAAGATAAAGAACTATAAGCCTGGGCTAAAGCTCAGCAAATGTCCACGCGCTAAGAAACATTAAAACATGACACTGAGCTTTTATTTCATATTTCACACTATTCACAATCCTGAAAGGAGATCCACCAATCAGAGAAGATGCTGTTACCCTGGCAATAGAATTCACGGCAAAAGAGCTTTGCAGTGACCATGCTCTCCCATGAGGCTTTGCAAATGATGTAACCCAGTCTGTCTCCTTACACTCTGAAATATCTTGTATATCTGTGTATATCGGAATATTTTGCAATACACTTAATGTCATAAATATATGTTAATAGTTTTATATTGTACCTTTGTTTTTGTCTGGGTTACAGGATGAGTGTGTTTTTTCAATCTTGTACCCAGTTGTGTTTTTCAGATTTATCTTAGAGCTAGTTTGGTTCTTGGCTTGATTTTTTTAAAGGATAGAAAGTGAATTGGAAAAAATACTTTAGGAACCTGCAGTGAACACCCGCTATTATGCTTTTGTTTGTAGCACAAACAATAATAAATTTGCTGCAGGTCCTTAGTGAATTACAAGAAACGCTTTCAATACTTACTCAAGTTCAATAATGAGTGTTGTAAACTACACTTGCCTGAAGGGAATCTGCAAGGAGTCCTACAAGAAGTAAAAAAGTGCTGAGAAATTAAAATTTGTAGCTTAGATAAACAACTCAATTAAGAAATGAATAGACTATTCAGTGTTGCCTGTTAAGCATGTAATGTATGTCTGTGTGCTGATTTCAGCTTTGTTCTGGTTGGGTGAAGCCATCTGCATGCAGTGGGACCCTCAGAGAGTCTCGCTCCAGGCCTCCACTCAGCAGGGCGGCTGGGCTGGCTGCAGCAGATAAGCTCTTTCCTCCTTTTAGAGAGAGTAAGAGGGTTTGTGGGCAGGAATAAGGGATCCAGTTGATTTAAACATAATAACGTGAAAAAGCTTCACATTGGGAAACGTTGAGATGTGCAGAGCTGAACAATAATGACCTAGTGGTCCTACACCTCAAGAAGAGAGTTTAGTCTTATTAGGTCATTGCTCCAGTTTAATGGAATCAAATTCATATACACATATAAGTATTTCAAAACAAAATAAAAATTAAAAAATACTGGTTTGGCAAAACCTTGTTCATACATTTTTGTTGTGGTTTTATGTGATGCATTTTATGTGTTGTTTTATGAATTGGTTTAAATATGTTAGCAAGGTAACATTTTGAAGCTAGCTAACACAGACAAGGCTGTGTCGAAACTGCAGGAGTGACTTTTGGAAGTCTAACAGACAATAATTAGTTGAAAGGTATAAACAAATTTATAATGTATTGCACAATGTGTTATTGTTTTCCAGAAAAAAGTGTCTTTATGAATTTATAGCTGTTATGGCATTTTATTATAGCTATATGTAATGTAACTGCACTTCTCCAATCAGTGACTGTTCAGACAAACAAATAATTCCTATAGGGAATTTACCTACAAACCTACGAGTTTTATTATTTAAACATCTCCTACGTCTATTCGTACAGTACTAAGATTGAATAAGAGAAAGCATTTTAACAATGAAGAAATGGCACACCTTTTTTGGAAATAATATTTCTTGGAAAATATTTATATGTTTGTCTTTTTATATAGCTAAAGTGTAACGCATCATTTTTGTGATGGAAGCAGTGAAAATGTTGGCAGGGCAAGTATAAAAGTCTTAAAATTCAATAAAATTCTTAACTGTTGAGCATAGATTTGTATTTCGATTGGCTGAGCTCCAGTCTTTTCACATGGCATCTGCTCTGCAATCATTTATGTGAGTGATTCATCACAATTATTGAAGCGTGTCGAGTCATTCAGAAGAAACCTACAGAACTCCTGAAAAGACTTTCAAATCTGCACATGTGCTGTTAATCGCTTGCTCATAGTAAGGCAATGATAACAGCACAGTGCTCTGAATTATCCTCAGTCCGACCTGTGGGCTGCCCATTGAACCTATGAATACTTTTCAATGCACTTATGAAAACTGTTCTCCATTACAGCAGTACCCAAACACACAGAGATCATTCCAAGCTCAGTGGAATCACTGAAATGTATGTATCCACCACAGCAGACAATTGTGCACCTAATCAGGTTTTTTCAAGTGTACATGTTTACCAAGGAGAAAAGTGTTTGCAGTTTGTGAAGTGCATGCTTGGTTCCAGATATCCACTGCAAAATGCTATGAAATACATGCAATGCACTTGGATTTATATACACTTTTGGATGTTGTTAGGTGACAAAATATATAATCTATAAGTGTTTATTTACAAGATGTTATTTACAGGAGTCCAGAGGACCAAGTGGTAAACATATTTGTTTATTAGCACTGGTCTTAACCATACTGGTAAAAATGCTGTATCTTTTCTTTTATGAGTGGCATTTTTTCCTTTATGAGTAGACAATTATTTCCAAATGCTATCTGTTACTCTACCAAACATCTCATGGACCTCACACAGAGATAAAGTGATTGGCCATTATGAGAGTTGCCTCAGCCAATAGGATTTGATGCTTAGCACATTAACAAAGCTGTGGCACCTGCTGGGAAACCTCTTCTCTCTCAACACCACAAACAGACCCATAAATGTGAACAGAGGGAAAAAAACAGATAGTTCCAGGATTGACTTTCCATTGGCTTTAATGAGATTTTTATGATGGTGCTACCAACATCCTGAGCTAACACTGGAAACCCCACCTTCCTCTGTTTATTACCTACAACAGTTATAAACGACACTGTAATTTATTCCTGTAGTATAATTGAAGTTGGCAGGGCACCTTTTATCTTTTTCTAGTGTACTGTATCTGCCTGCTTATGACCACAAAATAGCATTCAGAAAATGAAGTGTTGTAACCCTTGTTAAAAATTAGATTTTAACCTAACTATTATAATTAATAAAGCAATTCATCACATTGTATTAGCATTGTCATATAAACAATGGCAAATACGCAATGTTTATAAATGCCGCACACAGATCTATACACTTGGCTCACTTGGAAAACAAACTATAATTTTAAAAAGAGGAACAAATGCATTCTGACACAAAACAATAAGTTACTGAATGTGACAACAAATCAACAACAACAGTGTAAATAATACTGGCAATCCATCAATAAATACAACCACATTAATTATTCATTTGTGCATTCTGGGAAGAGCGTGAATTGGACTGAATCACCAAACATTTTTCAGTGAAGGTCTATTAAACTCAAAACATGTATTAATCTCACCCAGCTGCTATGCTTTGTCTTCAGAACATATATCAAAATAAAAAGCTGCATTGTGATCACATTACTTGTATTTCTGAAGGTTGTCAATTGTTCAAATTTCATAATAATGAGAAAACCAAAATTACAATGATCGAGTTAATCTTTGGTTATATTTTATTACATAAACATTATTTACTTATCCTTCGATTAATATGTACAGTGTAAAACCCAACCAAATAATAAAGTTAATGTTAACAAAGTCAAAGTTTATGTCATACATCCTCAAAGATATAAGAGCCTGTTTGGTGATGAAAAGCACATCAGCTTTCTGTCCTCACACGTGACCAGTATCTTGACCTTTACTTAGAAGGTATCCTAGCTACCACTTTGACGCTCAGAAACAGCATGAAGTCTCCTCTTAAGAAGAGGCAGTGGAATAAACATCAAAATAGGGTTATACATCTACACAAATAAACAACACATTTAAGTGTTTTTTTGTGAGGCACCTTCCTGTATCAGGCAAGGCAAGGCTATTTGCACCCCATCTTAGAATGGTCTTATCTTTCTGTCTGTGATTTTACAGCTCCACATATAACTAAGTAAATATAGATTTTCTCATTCAGACTGTTGTCTCCAGAATCTACTTATAAGACTGGGACAGACACTCAATAAGGTCTGTCTGTAAGTGTGGGGAGGCGGCATGTCATATTAGCTGCCTGAATTGAAATTAGCTAAAATGTGGTTATTTCGGAAACGATTGAGGACGCTAATAAATTGCAAATAAATGGGTTGAGTGATGTAAGATGGAGCATATGAAAGCAGGTAAAAGACGCCATTCAGAATAATACACGCCCCTGCTGTGTAATCAGAGCTTTCTGATTGGGTTATTTCTAATTTATGCACAATAGAGCCATCAATCTCAACTACAGTGAAACAGATAATCAGAGACCAAGAACAAATTTAATGACTAAACGAATATTAAATTTAATGAATAAATGGATGTGAGAACATTTACAACTGGGCAGAATATTCTTAGCCCTGAATATAAATTAAATACACACTATTGTGCTTTACACATGCACATAATGGGCCATCCTGGGCCATCTATTGAGAACACAGGAGGTAGATTCTTAGAATATTAAGTGTGGACTGTGGCAAGAATGTCAAGCTTTACTGTGATAAAGGAGGATCATCTGGTTTCTCTTCCCTGCAGCCAGCACGGCTCTGTAGACGCGAGACACTCTGCATTTAAAGCAGCTGCTGAACTGTGCTGCACACTAGGGGCTCTTTGTCGGTCGGTGAAACGTAGACTTAGGTTGAACTGTGTAAGTTTCACTTCTTGTGATTTTTGCAGGAACGGTGATTATCGGTATAGATCAACTTGAAGACCCCTTGGAATGGCTTGACAAGCAGTTTTCTTTGCTCTGTATTAAATTATTCCTATTAAAATTAGAAGGTGGGGAGGGACATATCTAAGAGCTCATTGCATCTGTCATGGAGGAGACTCCAGGTTCCGCCCTCGTCCGCACCAGCAGAGGGATCCCATCCTTCACCAAAATACTGATTTCATTCTCCATGACTACATTTCCCATAATGCACTTTTTACCCAGAAATAATCATCGCTGTTGGTCACCTGTGGACAATCTACTTCGCCTATATAAGCTGGACTCCACATGGCTTCATTGCAAAGTCTTGATTTGTTGCTATCATTTCTGAGCGAGGTCCCTTGTATTGCCTTTCTGTGTTTGATTTGGATTGTTTACCGTTTCTCACCTGTTTTCCACCTGCCCTTGATTATTGGATTATCTATACCGTTTATGATTGTTTACCTGTTGCCTGTCTGACCACCATTTGAATAAAACGTTACACATGGATCCTAACGCCTCTGATCCTTCATTACAGCATCATCTTTTTTTTAACTAGCCAATAGCCTTTTGTTTACTTCAAAGTTGTGAACTATGATTTGGACTTTCTCATTCTAGAGAGCATTTGATTGGACAAAAAAAAACACCTGAGAGTGCAAAATGAGTCATCAATATGTTTGGCCCATTGTTCTGTTCATTGTCCTTTATCATATCAATTTGTTTGTCAAAAATACGCTAGCACATAGAAGCTTCCACGTTAACAAACAAGACAAGAAAGCCACAAAATAGCACATTTTCAATTTTATAGGGACTTTAAAACAGGCTGCATGATGCTAATGTATATATTTTTGAAGAGGGCATCCATCTGAAAAAAGTATTAAAGAAATACCAAAAATGTTCTAAAACTGAGAAGCACAGAATCAAGCTTTACATTTTGCAGGTGCTACACTCAAGTCTAGAAAAAGCATTTATGTGCCAAAGCATTTAAAAGAGCAACCTTAGCAAGTAATCTCACCTGAAAATGACTACACATCTGAACCCTGATTAAACCATACAGGCCAACAACAATAGATTGTATGTTCTCAAACAACAGGCACAGGAAAGGATTGAAGCATTTTACTAATCTTTTCAATCTAAATAAAAGCAGTCTAATATGTAGATTCAGAGGCAACCATTAAATCAGTGTTTGATTTACTGTTTTCCACTGTTATCCTTCTACAAAAGAGGCTAATTAATTACCTGTCTGTCGGATTGTCTCACCTCATTTCTCAGGTAAATTAAATGTTCTCTGTGACATCAACACCACAGTTACCGAACATTAGCAGCACAGTCATTTTAAATGAGCCAGAGAGGCCCTTTAGTGACATCTCTGACCCGGACCTGTTCGAATTGTTTTTGACCCAGGATGGAGACTGGATAAATGGCTTAATTCTCTTGTGCTGACCTGAAGGATCCATGATTTTGCTTAGCATTTTAGACACAATTTCTGGTGCAATTACCAAAAATGTGTGGACCACTGCGACCCGACACCTGGGAGAAGCCATTATGCACAGGGAAGTGGTCTGGATTCATGCCTTCCACTATCACTGAGGTGCATAGAGCATTCCGGCACCAGCTGGCACTGCCATTCGGCTTCAGTGCCAGGAGATCCCAGAGAATGTGCACTCATAGCTTGTTACAGTTCACTGTTGTGCTGCAGTCTGTTCCAGAGAGCGGAGGTTTTAATGGTGGAAGGGTTTAGGGGGTCATAGAGCAATTGCAGCAGTATGTAGCTGAGGAGAGGTTCGACCTTACAGGGAACTGCCTGTTGAAGCGTTAAAATCACCTTCCGGTTTCACAGTCTGAGTAACCTCAAAACTCTGTGGGGTGATAGTCTGAGATCACATTGTTCACACCCTCCACAGCTGCTAAAAACAGGGTGCATTTGTTTTAGGGGCCATTTGAGCCTCTAAAGTCAAATGAAACTGAAACTAAAACTAAAGATTGCATTATATGGTTATATATATATAATTGCAGCTCTAACTTGTTAAAGCTGCAATATATTACTTGTTTTTTTATTTGAGCTGTCATGTCTGATTTTACAGGAAATGTCCATCTGTAAACAGAAGAAAGAAGATCCGGCTAGTATATTGTCCAGTTACTATTGACAGTGCAGCATTTGTAGCTTGTCCTTACAGCAGTTGTTTAGAATTAAAACTTGTCCTCCACGTTAAGAAAATAACTCCAAAAGTATCTTGCAATTTAATGTTTCAAACAGAGATGGCGGTAAAGGGATAAAAGTTACAAAGTGCAGCATTAACTAATAATAAGGGGAGGTTTATTTGGTGTTCCTGCATGGCAATAAGTGGTGAGTAAGATTCTTAAAGAAATTTTACCGAGATGTGTGTGTGGAAAAATCAGACTGGCCTGCACAAAGCTCAGACCCAAACCCCTCTGAACAACCTTTGGGACAAACTGGAACACAAACTGCCAGAAAAATATCACCCAACATCAATGTCTGACCAGTAATGCTCTTTTGTCTAAATGGAGGCAAATCCCTGCAGATATGTTACAATATGTAGAAAAAACGTTTGCAGAAGGCAAAGTGGAATCTGTTTTGGCAGCACAGGGAGGTTCAACACCCTATTTTTGCCAAAGGTTTTAAAATGACATGCACAGCAGGCCCATAAAAGTGTGGTGTCAACATACCATACAGAGTACATTAACACCTTATACTAGATAAAAGTAAAAATACTTCATGTAAATACCATTGGACATTTTCACAGTTTGTTTGCATTAGGCATTAAATGTACTTTTATAGACTTTTTTGTGCAGAGTTCCATAAATGTTTAATGTATATCCAATGTTGCTGTCTTGCACATATGTATTTCTATGCATTTTTTCTTCAAATTAAATTAAAAGTCTTCATGGTAAACATAAATGAGTTAAGTCAGCATTTACTCACTCTGAAATTGTTTCAAACCTATATAAATTCCTTTTTTTCTGCTGAACACAAAGATATTTTGAAGAATGTTTGTATTGAAACAGTTTTGGGAAACCATTGTCCATAGTATTTTTTCCTACTATGAAAGTTAATGGTGCCCCAAAGCTGTTAACAAACTTCAAAATATCTTCTTTTGTGTTTAGCAGAAAAAATAAACCGGTTTAAAACAAAACATTTTTCGGTGGACTTTAAAACATTGATTCATTTTGATAAAATCAAAGATTCACATGATTTGTAGAGGCTGTATTGGTTTACACACCCTGTGGTGAATGAACTATTTTTTGGGTATTATTTAAAGCTATTTTTGTATTTGATGATAAATTAATATTAATTAATAAAATTAATAAATTAATTGATGATAATTAATTTAAAGACTTTGTCATAACAAAGTTCTGACATGGATTTGGACTGTATTGATGTAAAAGGTAGAAAAACAAAAGGTATTTTAAGAAAAACAATATATGAAGTTACAAGGTCTGTGTAGTAAGACACAGCAACATTTATTAATTTAAATGTAAAAATGGCTAAAATAGTGCACAAAAAATAAGACTTAAATAAGAATTAACAAATAATTAGCCATTGGTACAGCTTCCAGCAGGGACCCTCCATGAGGCTGTAAAAAGAAGTAACCTGGTTGGTCTCAGCATCATGACAAAGCCTCCACAGAGGCCCCTTAATCTGGAGCCAAGCAGAGATATGGACTAACACAGGAAGTCATCCCTCCTAACATGTCTGACATTAGCCTTGTTTGTTTTTCACCATATGCCACCCACTCCAGAGATACAATATGTCAGTGACAAACACCGGGTCTTATTCTAACACGCCAAGTCATTAGCTGCTTACGCTCTCTTTTTAGTGAATTTTTATTCCATTTTACTCGACAACCTCACCACAGTTTTTTTTCTTTTTTTCAGTTTTGTCCTTGAGGAGCAGATTTTTCATCACTAATAGGAACCTGAAGAATAGCTGGGCCGTACTGCTGATTACTAAAGTATGTGAATTCCCAGGTCTAGTCGCACATTTGCAGCATTTTGATTAATGCCGAACGCAACAATCCTCGCCGGGTTTGCGGGTTAAACATGCGGGTGGCTCAGCTGCCAGGGGACTATCACACACATCATTTATATAATCATCATTAGAGAAGGAGGAAAAAGCTGGATGGTTCACATTGTACAGCAAGAAGTCTATACAATACATTTGTCAGGTTTAATTCAAACACAGTTAATGTAACAACATAGTGTACTTTTTAATGGGATCATACTCTATCATGCAGTTGGACAGACTGATTATTTTAAAGAGGCAAAAGTAACTATTTCTTTAGAAAGACAATACAAGATAATCTAATAACACAAGATTCAGTCCAAAAAACATTTGGACTTCTTAGGTACGACCTATCAATGATGTCTGTATTGGTAGGCTACAGCAAGTCCACTGGAGACTGCGATTTCCAACCAATCAATTAACATTGTCAGTGATGTCAATAAAGTAGGAAGTTGGTTATGGGTAAGTGAAATGGCACATTACAGCCTTAAACTTTGCCATTGTCATGACAATCAGTTTGCGTCTTTGTAGCAGAATCAACAATCAACTCTTGAGCATATAATACGTTGTTTGAGATTAAATTCACTTATGTGCCTTATTCTAAAACTCTGTGATTGTACTACACACATGAAGCTTCAGATAAGACTTCTATGCCACCTGTGAAAAACGGCTCTAGATAAGCAAACCTAACCAGAATTAAATTAGCTCATCAGGGGCCGGGGGATGTCTCATATATCAACACACATACATCCTCCACACACCTGAGTGGTGTGTTATTTACTCTCACCACTTCTCATGAATACATCATGTGATATATATTTCAGGGGAAGGGCCCACCGGTGAAAACAACCTAAGGGGCCAATAACACACTCGTCTTACCTGATCCCAGGGACAGATGATGCCTCCAAAAAACATAAAGAGGTATCCCATGGCAACCAGACAGGCCCAGATCACCAAGGAGAAAACACGGAGTAGTTTCTTGAAGATGGACTCGATGCAAACCAGGACAAAGATAGTGAGAAAAATAGCCAGCGCGGTGGGGACGGTGATTACAAAGGCGACGTGATCTTCGATATCCTGTGGAGAGATCACAGTGTTACACAAAGACCTTAAACTGCTCTCACCGCCAACTGCTGGATAATAGTTCATCTGATAAACCAGTGACTGCCAATCAACCAAAAACCCCACAGAGTCTTCTAACACACTGTGGCCTGAACTCTGACCATTGCTCACAGGTAATAAGAAATGAAAAGGATGTAGCAGTTGTTACTTTGTGTCTATAAAATTACACTGTGTCCTTTGCTAAGGATATTACCTAACACATTATTTTAAAGTGTCTTTACAGTGTAATATACACAAATACACAAAATAATTAAAGTTTGAGTACAAGGACAGGTTTAGTAGTATTACTTAGTTCTTTAGTGACTACACAACATTGTAAATACAGTAATATAAAGTGTGACCCATTTCCATGTTCTTTTTTTCAATCCATATGTATATTGTATTGCTTTATTTTTAGGAGTATGTTTGCCTTATTCCAGTACAAATATCAAAGCATCTTAAAATAAATTTAGGAGTAAAAAAAAGAGTAAAACTAGGAGAAACTAGTCTCTCTCACTTTCTCTTTCTTGCTCACTCTCTTTATCAAAATATCTTGCCCATATAAATGCAGTTTCTTAGAATAAATATAGCCAAATTCAGTTGAATCTGTAAATATATGGCTCTTACCTGAAAGATTATTATTACAGTGGAGGAAACCTGGTTCTAAGCAACTATTCAGTGTGTGCCATGAACATGTTTTTGTACACCATATTGATTAAACAGAGTTAGACATGCTAAGACAAACTGTGTATTGAGGGGATTTTATTGGTTTCCCAGCTTTCGCTTTAATGAACAAAGGTTGTTTTACATGGTTATCCATATAGCACAGACCATATTGACTACAGCATTACATTTGTTCTCGCCTGTGTCTTGGTGTCGTAATATCTTTCTTTGTATGTGTTTTTTATTTAGGGCTACACCTTAAAAGCATTTATGTGAGATACACTGTTACATTTACCATGTTCCCATATGTTAATAAATCAGTTTCTGTAATTTGACTACAACAATATAATATATAATATATATAATATATTATATATTATATAATATATAAAATAATATATTTTGTTACTGAGAAAAGGTGTTTATCATATTGCAGTATCATATTACAGTAACTTTCAACACTGATTGCAGAAATCCAATTAAGCTGTAACTTTTAATCTCTTTGGTGAAAACTCACATTTTGTGTAACTCTGGGATTAAATGGATGTATGGTTACCTAGCAACCAGCAGTTATATTTGCAATATTAAAAACATTAGCCCCATTACTTACATTCTACTTAAAATTTCACATAAGAGTGACTTATAAACAAAAACAAAATCTGAAACTTTATGTATGTTTTTT
>JAZGTJ010015477.1:0-13350 GCA_036877575.1 Botia almorhae | reverse complement strand
GTTTTTTTTTTCTTTTTTTTAAGAAGTAGAAGTGGGGGTGTGTTAGTAAATTAGTCATGGAAGTGAAGACGAAAAAGATTTTTTAGTTGTTTCTTGAAAATGGCTAATGACACCATGACACGCCATGATTGTGAACACGCTTTCGGCCGAGTCACGTTTCATGATAACGCATGTAACATGATACTTTGTCAAATCTAAATAAAGCCTCTTGTAAAAGATACTGCAGTATTACACAGCAGTCTTCCCTCAGCTGTTAAATTAAAAGCTTTCTTATCTCCCGTTACTTGTTAATCTGTGCTTTCTTCCCTGTTGTGTAATCAGTTTTATTTGTAGCACATTTAAAATAATGGGTCTTTAAACTGACCTGAGATCAGTATTAAACAAACTTCTCCAGACACGCTGGCAGCTCATCTTGAAACTTCTCGTACAGCGCTGTCACGCTCTTTCCTCATCGGTTTGTCCCTCGGGGGAAACAAATTTCACCCTCTTTCCATAGCAAACAAAAAAACGCTTCCAAAAGAACCCAGCGGCTCAATGTAAAACGCGGCAGGACAAAGACTGAATCCTAAACAATGACTGAATCCGGAGCGTAGAATCCCGGCAGAACTCACGGCACAGTGAGGGTGGCACTGCCAGGGCTGTAATATGAACCAGTGGACCGTACAGAAGCCAACAGTGTAACAGAAATACTGAAAAGCCTCTGATAAGCTCTCACTCATCTTTCCGTGCCATGTCACCACACTGCTTTATTTGACAACGTTTGAAATACTGATCTAGTTTAAAACAAGGTTCAGATCTTATTCTCATATTAAACAAGTTTCTGACAGAGCTCTGTGCTAAAACAACACAATTGTACCAGAATTTAAGCGTATCCATTATATGTATACCAATAAACGCTATGTACTATGTCTACACGGCTATGAAGTAGTTCCAGATTCCAGGTTCGTTGACTGCGCTTCGGCCCCATACCTGTATCCCTCCACCACCTTGTTTAAGAACTAATACATTAATAAATAATGTGGCTACGGCAGTTTTAGGCAAACTAGATAGAGCCCACCAGTGCTCGACTCTACGCACGGCACAGACTTCACAATAAAGAGACACAATGACTGTGTAATAAATAGGTCTCAGTGGTTCGATTAGACTGTGAGATATCTTCTCGTGCTGGCAGCCGTTCAAATCCAATATGGGAAATCAGGACAGAATTAAATGAATTAGGTTTAAAGAATGACTCTCATCCAGCAGAGTGGATTAAAGAGCACATATACAATCACATCCATTATACTTGGTCACCAACATCGTATTTAATGAAAATGCTGCCAGTATGGCCGTCCAGCCTGCAGCTCTGTTTAATGCCCGTTTACCCTCTGATCAAAAAGCAAAGAGAATATTGGCTAATAAATCGCTAGTAAAT
Organism: Botia almorhae; assembly: GCA_036877575.1. Lineage (NCBI taxonomy): Eukaryota > Metazoa > Chordata > Actinopteri > Cypriniformes > Botiidae > Botia > Botia almorhae. The sequence continues at coordinate 11,936 of JAZGTJ010015477.1, read as the reverse complement.
GTCTCTTATGAAAGTGTGATCAGGTCAGTTTGATCTTCAGTGTAAACTAGTACAATGAGATTTAGGACTGCACGATAACTTAAAACACACCATTCAACAGTTAAATCTCGTGTACAGTGTTAGTATGTGTCATTAGTATACTAATGAGCAATTACCCCGTCACTACTGAGAGACCTCTGGAGTCATGTTAAGTAAGTGAGAAGCTGTGAATAGGGGCACACACTGAGCTTTGCCATGACATTAAAATCCTGACCCGAACTATTACGAGAGACACACTGTGTGTATCTCATGTCAGCTGATGTCGGAACCATGTCAGTTACCTTCCAGTAAGCAGTAAAATCCACAGAGAACAGGTGCAGCCCAGACCCGCCAAAACCTGAAGGCCTGACAAACTTCTAGGGGACTGTGGCGTAACATCATAAGCCATTTAGACGAGAAATAATTTGCAGATGTTTTGCATCTGTTTAAGTTCCTCCTACACTTATGGTGCTTTATTTTAATTTGCGATTTTTATATCGTAATTTTTCGGTCAACGACTTGTTGGTAGATGAGAGAGACAGAACAGATCAAGAATCCCTTGTCACATATGATATAAAAACCGAGTGCTGCATTTATAGTTTAATTTCTATGTCTATAACATCCATTTTAATGCACTCACACAATCCCTACATTGCTAAAGCCATTAAAATAATCATTACTTATATACACAGTCAGAGTTTAAAATCCTTCTTAGTAAAAACAATATTTATTCTGTAACTCCAAACACACTTCATAGTGTTCACACTGAACAGTGTTCCCTACTCTCCTTCTCTTTATGTGTAGAGTTCCACTGATCCTGCTGGATTATAGTGACCAGTGAATCCTCATTCACGCGCTCACGTGGCGACGTGTTTCCATTGCACCGCTCGCGTGCCGCGCGTCACGCTTCATCTCCATAAAGAGCCAAAACTGAGAGCTCCAAACTTCTGGCCTTCAGTTTCCAGGAACCTCAACACTGTGTGTCACCCCGGTAACCGATCTCTTGCATTCAGTATGGGACACAAACATGCACACAGAGACGCTTAACAGACATGTAAATAAACTGTCACGCATTCAATGAGAGAGTAAAAGAGTAAAGACATAATGTGTCGTATTAGGACAAAACCAGGGGAAGCGACTTTTATTAAATGTTACTGCACGTAAACAGATTAAAAGTGCAATAACAGTTCTCTAGAAATGTGCATCGTCAAGCGTGACTGGTAAACAGTGAGTCGCTTTCAACATTGTGGGGGGATTTCAAAACATGACGTCACACTTCTGCATCCTCCGGCCAGCTCTTATTGGAAACCGAAGGGCTATTGAACAAACCACAGGACAAAAGAACTGAGAGGAGAATGATTTCAGAGTCACATAATCTGAGTTTTGGTTTAATCCGAGTTATAGTTCGTGGGTAGTTGACACGTCACGTAGTGTCAGCAAAGTCCGGCACTGTACATACGCTTCATCTATCTCAAAGCACGTAACTACAAAACTGTGCATGACCTATTCATTGAAACTTATGTTTCAGTATAAAAAAAACATTTATGTATTATAACTATTAAAATAATTTCTCAAACTCCACGACTGCAAAAAAGCAAGTGAAAAACTTAAAACGTGTGACCGTTTACAACACCCACATATATGTACTGTTCTTTATACATACTGTATATACATTTTATCCCCAAATATGTAATTATTTCCAAAATTATAACCAAAATTATAATTAAGTCAGAAAACCTTTAATAACAATTATTATGGCAGTTAATTTTATGATGCTATATTATGTACCGTAATTACCTTCAGCGCGCACTTCTGTCCCGTTTTCTTATTAAAACACTCCACGACTTTGCCGTTAACTCCCAGACCCAACACTTGGCTGGAGATCTTGTAGTCCTCGGTCACGGCATGTCGCTTGATCTCCAGTTTGGGGTAGACGGGCGTGGGGACGTGAGTGGAGTCGCCGTCCGTGTGTTCGTTCTCCGGATGAGCCGCCGCGCTCTCGCTCGGTTCCGATTTCTCGTTCTGATCTTCGGATTTGGGCTCGGAAGCGTCCGTTGTGTCCGCCTGAGACTTCCCATTTTGAAGCATCTTACGGTCCAGTGGAAATGACTGTATTGGTGTCTTAACGTGAGCTTTAAAATCCACCGATAAACTATCCGGTCCGGTCCTGCTCTCGCTGAGTGACGCGTGTCCGAAAATACACCGCTGATAAATTCCTGTGTGATGACTGACTGCTACTGCATTACAGCGCGGTTACCATCACAGCCCATGATGTCAACGACAGTGAGATGCATTGAGAAAAAATGCTTTCGACATCACCAGACGGTAAAGTTTAAGACGAAATGAAGTAACAACTAATTAAAAACAATCCCCTATTTAAGATATAAGACGGAGTATATAAAACACCGTTATCTCATTACAGAAGTCATATTCACTTTTAGAAGAACTGATTCGAGTTAAAATAACAGTGTTAGGTATGAAAAGGAAAGTGTCTTGTGCTCTCGGTTCCCGTCACTGAGTGCTGCTGAGGTCTGGCTGTTCGCTCGGGCTCGGTTCCTCCGGCGCTCGTCTCTTAAAGGAGCCGCGCACATTGCCGACGCGCTTGATTCGAATCAACGTTGATATTTTTATACGCGTTTTCACACCTGATCTGGAATCTTCTTAAGTCTGTATGCGCCCTACTCTTCCATTCACACGTAAAAGCGATGCCAGCTTGACATTTGTTCAAAGTTAAATAGTGACTCACATAATTGATTTCTGCATTCAAATATTTATGACATTTTAAAACAACAATGACATACACAAGTCGATAGGCTCAACTCTATAAACTATAAAGGCACATATAATCTATTTAAAGTTGATTGACAGAATTACAGTTAATTTCCATAACTGGCATTAAATGTGACCTCTGTGTTCTGGGAAACGACAAAAGTGCTTAGTTTGAAAAGTTTAATGGTCCGCTTAAAACAGGAAAGGCCATTTAAATTATTTTAAAAGATGTCAATAAAAGTTTTTGTGTGTGCGTGTGAATGAAGGGGGGGTGTGAGAGTCTAGTAGTCCAGCGCACAGATTAGCGCCACGCCCTGTTTGATCCAGTGCCCCTGGGTTCGATTTGTGGGCAGCTCCACTGCAATAACGTAGTTGGTGGAGTGGCCAGTGGTGGAGAGAGTTCCTAAGGGAGAGAAACAAGTTTTCAGAGCTGTGTGGTTAAACACAAAACACATTCTGCCATAAATGTGCTCACATTAATTACAGGATGTACAGAACTGAAATATTATCAAAGGAACGGGCTTGTTTCACAAGAAACAATACCTCTATACAACTTCTCTGATACTGTTGACCTGTGCTATTGTGCGCACACGCACACACACTTGCATATGTGGTATACAAGGGACTCTCTATATGTGTGATGATTTTTATATTGATCAATATTGAATCTATTAAATTTTATATTGAATCAAACTTTCTATCCACCTCCTCTAACCCCACCCCAAACCTAAACCTCACAGAAAACTCTTGCCATTTTTTCATTGAAATAAAAACATCATTTAGTACATTTCTTTTAAGCTGTTTGGTTAAGGAGAACACAGGAAGTGTCCTTATAAACCATGTTTACATTGTCCTACACGTCATTATACACATTTGTGTCGCTGTAAACCAAATAGACCAGTATACACACACACACACACAGCTCACCAGCACGGGTGAGCGTTTTGTAGATAGGGCACATGTAGACTCCTGACAGTGGTGGTTTACGGTGTGGGACAGGCACCATCCAGATAACGGCCATCTCGGTGTGAAGCTCTTTGGGTCGAGATTCGGACAGCTGGCCTTCCTCAGAATTCCAGCGTGCCCCTTCCAGAAACAGTCCATGGATGAAGCAGCCAATATCTGGCCTCTCGCTCAGCTCTGCTACTGACTCTTTCATCACCTGAAACGGGTCAAAGGTCATCAGAAAGAGGTCAAGGTCACAAAAAATGGTTTATGGTTCTAGATGTAATATGCACTTAAGATTCTAACACCAGTGTATACGACCCTGGTCAGATATGGAAGCTAATGGGCTGCACAAATGACTTTCTCACCTCTCTGTGGTTCCCATACTGGTCTATCAAATATCAAGTTTACTTTAAGAGCTTAAAATGGAAACATAATTGCATTACGCTCGGCTTAATGGAAGAAAGCCTTGCGGTTAGGAGGGGAGGATGCACCTTGAAGTCAAAAGCAACGGTGTCGATGGAGACCACAGAGCGACGGGCGAAGTTCTGCAGGGTTCCTGTGAGGAAAGCCTGGGGGAAGAAGAACCCGCTGATCCAGAACACAGCAGGAATGCCATCCGAGATCCACTTCTGCAGAAAGCCAATACGCTGGACCAGATCCGACACCCAGGAAGCAAGTGGCTTAAGAGAAGGATAAGCCTGGGAGAAATGTTACATGAGGAACTGTATTCCAGCCGTGTGCCATTAAAATGCTGTAAGGTCTTACTTTGATAGTGGGCTAAATAGAAAACCTTTTGTGCAGACAAAACCATAACATTGCCAATACTTCAAGCGGTATTAATTAAACGAGACCCAACACAATCAGCGCGTGTCTAACATGGTTAACATTTGGGAGATTCTTGCCTTGGCCTTCCATAGTTCTGGAACAGCGTTGACGAACAGACTGTTAGACATGAGCTCCAGCTCAGATGACATAACCACCAAACCCTTCAGAGCCTTCACCAGATCACCGAGACTATGAGAAATCACTGATAACAGCTTATTATATCTGCAAGGTGAACACAAAAAGAGGTGCATTTTCTATTGTACCTGTTGTTTTTTTACATGTATGTTGAAAGGGATCTGTTATGCACACAGACTTACCGTATAAAAACGTACCGTATACAGACTTACTGTATACAGACTTACCGTATACAGACTTACCGTATACAGACTAACCGTATACAGACTTACCGTATACAGACTTACCGTATACAGACTTACCGTATACAGACTTACCGTATACAGATCTACCGTATACAGACTTACTGTATAAAGACTTACCGTATAAAGACTTACCGTATACAGATCTACTGTATACAGATCTACCGTATACAGACTTACTGTATAAAGACTTACCGTATAAAGACTTACTGTATAAAGACTTACCGTATAACTTCCTGGATCAGGACAGTGTTCATGGATTCTTCATACATGACGGGGTATTTATTCATGACCTCCTGCACGTTTATGAGGTCAGGAATCTTCTCCACGATACCCTCCACGATCTCCTCGATGATCTTAACGTGAAGAGAGAACGACATTCAGATGTGTGTGAAGCACAATACACAATCGCACTGCTGTCGCTATGGCAATCGCCTCGTCGCTTGACAATGTGGCTCCTATCAATTCAAGGCCATGTTGCTGTCTGAAATGCTGAATGACCTCCTGCGGCCTTCGAAAATTGCAGATACACGTTTTTTTTTTACTACAATACTACATTAAAATGAACGGAACTGGTTAAATAATCTATCCAAAACAGTGACACTGACTGACACTTACTTCCTCTCTGGATTTGCCTCCGCCGGCTGCTACTCTGGGCTGCAGCTTTACTAAAGTTCCCAGTAGGGCGAACGTCTCGTTTTGTGCGAAGCTGATGTTGGCGTTGTCATGGAGGCCGAAGATCTCCGGTGAGTCATTAATTGGTAGGCCGCGGAAATACGCTAAATATCCCTGTACAAAATGTATTACACAACAGAACAAAAGGCTATAAAACCCGCTGGGTAAATGCATGAATTATAGGAGGTGTGTGTGGCAGAAAATCCGTTTACATTGATCGGAGAATCTTTATTTTTATTTAATAGTTGACGTTAAAGGTGTTTTTTTAATGGCAAGCTCTGATTTCACTTTGGGTGTAAATACTCTGTGCTGCTGTTAAACATACATGCAAATAGCTCACAGGAATTCACACACTTCGTTTCATAGACGACAGCAAGAAAAACTGGTTCTGGACCTTGACATTGTTTTCAGTGCTGATCTGTCTGTATTCTCCAGAAGGAGAGTAAATGTGCTCCGGGCTCAGGCAGGCGGGGGTGTAGAAATCCTCCAGAATGTTTAATATACAGCGACGATCCCAGTTATCTGTCACACGACCCCCGTAGTTTATTTCTCCAGCGGTGTACTTTAAAACCTGAGGAGAAATCAACGAGAAATTAAAACATCAACAAACGTTTAGTGTGCGTGTGACTCTTTCACCCAATATCTGCGTGTGCTAAAGTATGTGTTTTGATTTGCACGTATTCCACTGTTGACTTAGGAAGCGCTAATGGTAAACTGTATTAAACTGAATTTTGAGTTGAGTCTCTCATCGCTGCCTATGTACAGCGTTCTAAAACGCTCACTTAAAAGGTTCCATCACTGTTGAGATGTTCCCTTTGTAGGCAACTGGCGGCAGGCAGCTTGCCAGGTTTCAGAGCTGAGCAATGATATGCTGATTCAGCTAAGACGTGTGCAAAGGAACGGAAATACGCTGCGGAGAGGTATGTGTGTGCGTCTGGTTTTGCCTTGTATGGGATGTCCTGATATTCATCCAGGAACATTTTCAGCTGGCTGATGCAGATGTGCAGATCCCCATCCGTAAACTCATACGGAATGTTGAATCCTAGCGGGCCGAACTTCCTGCGCTCGATTGCATTCCCATGGAAAAGGCACAGAGACAAGAGGAGAGCCTTAAACTCTGCCGTCTGCCAGATAAAAAGGAAGGTAGAAAGAGAGAGTGAAACGTACTGTAGATCTTCACAAACTGTTTAATTATTAGTGAATAAGATGCTTAAGTTTTTTGTAGTGTAAAAAGACAAAACTGGTTTATATTAAAATGTGTGCTAGAGGAACATGTCTCCTAAAGGAACCTTAGAGCAGGAAGTGATGAAATCATCATTAAGGCTGGCGTAGGTTCTCAGGAGGTTGGCTTTAATGCCTCGTGGTGGTTCTATGGTCATCTTGGAGCCGTTTTGCAGAATGGACACTGGGAACTTATTGCTGGGCAAACTAGTGAGCCAAAGACGAAAGTCCCGATGGACCTACAGCGCAAAATTATTGTGAAAATTATGAAAAGCTTGAAAAGTTACAATAATAATAATCTTTAAAAACATAAGAAGCTGGCTGGCTGTATCGGACTTTGTCAGGGTCGATGTTCTCAATGAGTCTCTCCAGTGATGGCATCCAGCTGGGGGCGAGGTGACAGTTCTGGAAGAAGACCCATTTGCCTTTCTCCATGGCATCCTGCATCATGGCCTCAGCAGCAGGGCCCTGACACACAACAACAACTGTCAGCCTTCTGTAAACAAACACATCCTCACACACACATCTGTAGACTCCCATTTCAAGCTTCATCATCTCTCTCTAGCTCTTTGTTTCAGGCAGATCAGTTATAATGAACCAACAAATGCAACTTTATTTTCAAAAGCTCATGAAATGCAGGTTATATGTATGATATATGAATGTTGTTCTGTGTGTGTAGGTCAGTTAGGTCAGAGTTGTTTATTAGGTGACACAAAACACTCCAGCCACTGAGGAACTTAAAATAGATACATCATTAGCACCAGGGTGAAGAATCTTTGATTAGTGTGCCACTATTGAAGAAATGTATATGGACTCTCATATCCCAGAGGTACTGTATGAGGGTGGACACCTTTAACGGACTAAGATGGAATAAATTTGTAACCATGGCAGTGCATGGGAAATGACTTCAATTTATTCATTTCGACTGAACAAAGCTTTTCTGAATCTCTTTTGTGGTCTAAAACGAGGGCTACTGGCTGGACGTCCTTTGTTAAAAGTACAATGCAACACTGCTGCAGGCCATTGGTTACCCTAGTAAACAAACCCAGTGAAACAAAACTCAGTGTTTTTGATTTCCAGTGGTATCCTTTAAACATGAAGCTTTGCTTTAGCCTCAGAGCTGGAGTGACAGTTCTGTCTAAATGGCTGTGCGCTCCTCCAGAGATGGAACATTCAAAACTGATCTGAAAACGGCAAATGAATTTCAATTCAAGTTCTGGTTTTCAACTGAGGTAGCAAACAGAATGCCCAATTGTGATCGGAATGAAGGAAGAATAGTTAAAGTCACAATGAAATCAAAATATACTATTCCTATTTTTATGGAATATTACAGTGTCGTATAAATTATTTACTCGTGCATGTCATTCCTTTTTTATTATTTCATTTTTCTCATTCATGTGCCCTTTTAATCTTTAATCATTAAACGCTTAACATTAACCTCCCCCTCCCCCACAAAATGACGTCTCTTCTCTTGATGATGTCTGTCTGTCCCCAAGGGCGGGACTATATTGACTGTCCAATGGCCAGGCAGTTTCTATCCCTCCAACTTCCAGCGGTCCAATCAATTTTCATGGGTTGATGAATTAAATGGGTTACAACTTCTGTATGCTGCTATATGAATCTGCATGTAGGTATCATTCTGTGCATGTTAGCTTCTGTTTTTATAATCTGACCTGGCCTTGGCCCAGAGAGATGGCATTCAATTTCTTCGAAAACTTCATGACCTCTGCAAACTTGTAGAGGTCGGCAGCGGGGTCAGTTCCAGGAGACAGGACAAAAATGAGGGCGGTGGAGGGAGATGACTCCTTAAACACCACAGACAGGTCTGACGTCTAGGAGAGAGAGACATACGACAGATCAAGAAAAAGTGAGTCAGCTGTTTACTTAATCATAAACCTCTCCAGGGTGATGGTGAACGGATGTCTACATTGTGTTCTTGTACCTGAGGTTCAATGAAACTCTGACCCAGCTGGACAGCTACGAAATCCTGCAGGCCATGAGTGAGTCGATCGGCCCTCAGACACCGCAGGACCAGAAGCTTCTGGAATGAGTCTAAGACGTTCTCCCACTCGCCTGGAAGAGGCTCCCTGTTTCCATTTACACACACGCAAACACAGAGAATCTAAACACAATAGCCATACCAAAGATGGCACCTTTAACAGGCTTGGGTGTTTGTACCTGTGTGGCTGGCTGCTGTCGAATATTCCTTTAAAGGCTGACCCGTATTCAGGGAAACTCTCTGCCAGTTTGCTGAAGGTGGGCAGGGCACTCAAAGCCAGAATGTCCTGCCAAGCTCTCATAGACAGCCAGTTTGGTGCAGGGTTAGGAGCCTGTCGCTGGGGCCGCCCCCCTGATAACATGTACCGCCACTCAGCCTGTACAGTACACGCACAAATGGCTCTCACACATCCATGTTTTCAAGGCGTCTCTAGTGCTACTCATTCTTGATCATTACCAATGTGGTATCTATAAGATATGTTTTAGACACAACAATATAGCAGGATAATAATGTGCAGTTTATTGTCATGTGTTGGATGATGGTTTTGATTTCTAACTGTATCAATCTTGCAGTCGTTCATCAGGATGCGAGCACACAGGAGGAAGGCGAACATAAGCTTGTGTTTCTCAAACAGACTGCGGCAGACGTTACAGTACAGGCTGAAGGTGAAGAATTCATTAATGTTGCCGATACGCTCCTTCACTGTGTCTGTGGAGAGAGAAATTAAACGCATCCTGTCACAGGCGTCTCGAACGCCGGCAAAACAAATTTTCACAGGTCAAAGCATAACATTAAAAACGTTACAAGTGTGTAGTGATTTTTTTGTATAACACTGTCAGTCACACAGCTGAGAAGTTGTTTTCATTCTGCTTGATGTATACTGAAATTAATCTGTTCTTTCATTTTCTGAAAATAATATATTTTACATATAAAAAAAAAAACATTAAATGTTTATGATATACAATATACTAACATTTACAAAAATACCACCTATCAGAAATGTTTTAATATTGAAAATCTTCAGCTAGGAAGGTCACTGGTCAGTAACAGGTAAATTGTTCTCCACCTGCTCGCTTTGAGTTGGCGATACCAGCCGTGAAGATTCCCAGAAACCACTCCAGCGAGTACTGGTACATGGGATCCACGTTTGACAGATCTGACACGCAGAAGAAGAGAATCTGAGCTCGGACAGCCACTGGAACGTATTCCAGACGGGTGGCATCAATGTCCCTCTCGGTCGCCTCGGCAACTGTGACTTTAGCCTAGCGGGTGGTGAATTTCAAATCATTTTTATTAGTTAGCTAGATGAATAATATCTATAAAAGAATAAACAAGCTTTACTAGAACACAAGAAATAAGCGATGTTGTCAGATAGACCTGAATCTCCTCAGCTTTGACTTTGGATGCCTCGAGAACTCGTATGAGTTCCTCATCATCAACTGGGTTTCCCTCAGAGGAACTTAACCGGAACAGAATCTGATCCTCTATCTCCTTTAACTCCTGCTTCATGAGTGCATTACTCACGATCAGCTGGTTCTTCGCTCCCTCCAGATCAGGTCTTTCTTCAGCTACCAGACGCCCCAGTAGCTGATCCTCCAACCCACTGCAGGAACACACATATGATACTCAGCCATCTTTAGCTAACAACAGGGTCACAAAAGAACCAGGGCTCAGGGCAAAAACAGCTGTAATAGTGACAAACAAATGCACTAGCTATTTAAAACAAAGGGGAGAAAATCCAAGAAGAGAATTCCTCACTGTTCTTTAAAGGAACCCTCAAATAAAAATGATCCCATAATTTACTCACCCTCAAACCATCCAAGTCATATCGCTCAAAAAAAAAAAAAAATTTATTTCGCAAATGTATTTTTTCACTTCAAAAGACGTTTAATAATCCACTGGAATTATATCTATTACTTTAATGATGGAGAGATGTGCTTTTTGGAACTGAAGACTGTTCTACCTGGGTGAGAGGGTGAAGTTGATCAAGGTGACTTTGGTAGAGATCTCTGGTGAGTAGTGAGGGTTGGGCAGCTTGGTGGTGATATACATCTTGAAGTCATCGTGATAGTGGATGACAGTGTCTCCCAGCTTCAGAACCGTGTTGCCCTCATGGGTGTATGTCTAAGGAGCACACACAGTGTTGGGTCAAGTGTTAAACAGATGCTGGCTTTAGATTATTAACAAACAAAAACAGCCAGTACTTGTCGTAGCAGCACAGGGTCCAACGCGGGGTCTAGTTCCTCGCCCACGTTCTCCAGCAAACAGGGCTTCCCAAAGCGAATCGCATTCTCCAAACTGCGCAGGAAGTCCCGGTCACTCAGTTTTATCACGTCCAAACGGTTATCACGTTCCTGATGACAAAACAAAAACCGAAGAAAAACACAGCGTGTGTAAAGACAGTAATTACCTACATTTGGGTTAATGATACACTGCGATTCAGTTAGTTAGTTAGTTAGTTCCTATGCATTTCTAAATAATTCTTGCCATGTTCTTGATCCACTTGTTGGCCTGTCCTTGTGGATCGATAAACAGAGGCCAGCGCTGGGAATACTGGGTGATGACTCCGTTCTCCACAGAGAGATTATCCTTGGGCAGGCCTGCGATCTGCACAGATTTACAAACAAACGCTTAAAACACCAAATTAGCGGGTTCGTATAAACAATATACCCAAAAAACTCTTGCAGTAACTTTTATTGATATACACAGCAGTGTTGTGCGAGTTTCAAACCTGCCAGGAGCGGATCCTGACTTTGTCTCCCAGCGTGCTGATCAGGTTGGGCTGTTCTGTGTGAGGGACCTCCAGCTCTTTGAAACCCTGGAGCCACTCCTCAGCCATCTTGGAACGATACTCTCCCTGTAGCGAACACATCCGCTTCCCACAGGTGAATCACACTCAAACACTCAGGTCCACATTATACTACATTACACCAAGTCAATACAGTTACTGCGCTCTACTGAGTGAAATATTTAGTGAGGATCCATATAGCTACATCCAACAAATAAACAGAAGATACACACTCACTTATTTCCGAAAACGGTTTCAGCCCGTTGGCCAGTGTGGGTTACACACTGAGAAAGACCAAAGGGCCAAAACATCTTTT
>JAZGTJ010015476.1:0-13351 GCA_036877575.1 Botia almorhae | reverse complement strand
CTAGATGGTTATCTGTCTGAAGTCCCCATCCCCAGAAGTGATAACCCTCTTGTCTACTGGAAAAATAATCACGGCCGCTTTCCTGACCTGGCAAAGATGGCACACAAGTACTTGTCTGCTCCGTGCACAAGCACTGACAGTGAGAGACTGTTCAGTGCAGCAGCTCATGTTCTCGATGAGAAGAGGAACAGACTTCACTGTGATAAAGCAGGGAAGCTACTCTTCATCAAGAACAACCTGCCACTTTACCTCAAGACGTAGAATGGGCTTGTCTAGTGTTTAAATATTTATTATCCACTTTGCACATCTGCAATTCTTGGTGCATTTGTTGTTGTTAAAGTTCTTTGTTCTTTGTTTAAAGTTCAAGTCTTTGTTTTGCTATTAATACACTATTATGTTGTAGGCCGAGAAAATATTGTTGTATCTTTATGCAGTTGCACTTGTTCTGAATGCACTTTTTTGTAATAGACCTACAGAGAAAATTTAAAATGCACTTGACTTAAATGCACTTTGTTTTTATGAGAGAACATATTTAATTTTACAACCTTTCAGCAGGCCAGAAGGCCTGTACATTGTTATTTAATGTACACATGAGTGCGGTTAAGTTAAACATTTAAGTTTGAATTTTATTTTATACTGTGCATTGTTGCAATGTGCTAAATAAATATTTTCATAATTTGTAATTGATTTATTCTTTGAAACTTTAATATTAATTTATGCAATTGCAATGCCTTGGTTTTAGTAAGGTTAGTACACAGTCATAGCCATGGTACTAAATGCAATGGTACTAATAATTGGCATAATTTCTTTTGGTGTTTCGTTTTTGGCCTTGGTTTCCTCTTTTTTTGGTTTTCGGTTTCGGCCAAGAATTTTCATTTCGGTGCATCCCTAATGTGCACCCATGAATTGTTTACAGTTAAACTGTGTAAATATTGTCATTTATGTTGTTTTCAAATATAAAGACTGATTTTGACCTCCGCAAAGAATCAAAACCATAGAGAGAATTTCCTTTCAGGACAGTTTTGACTATATTTATTAATTTATTGACTATTTATTAGTTTTTGACTATTCAGTTTCAGACTATATTTAACATTAATGCTGCCATTGTTGTCTCCTGTAGGTTGTCTGGGTAACTCAGAGAGGAAGGTTTTCCTCTCAAACTGTGTCCTGCAGAAGGCTGGAAAAATGGTGCGACCCAGCACAGCAGTGCGGTACCTGTTACGAAACATCTTCACAGCCAAAGAACTTTCTCAGAGCAGCACCACTGGAAATCCAACCCGATGTCTGAAGAGACTCGACCCAAACAAGATTAATGCCATCAGAGGTCAGCCAGATGTTATAGAGCCATATTTGACAGTTACAACTATCAAGGGCTCTCCTGATATGATAGCAGCAGATGTAAAGTATCACTATGTAACATTTGGCTATTGATTTAGTTATCATTGTTTTTCATTGTCATATCAACTTGTGATACACTTTTCTGAGACATGCAGGTCAGCAATTTTAACAGTGTGTGGGTTTTCACAGAATGGGCTGTAAAGAGGTACCCAAAATTTGACCTCCGTGAAAAAGGAAAAGACTGGAAAGTTTGTCTGTCTGTAATGAACTCCACGGCCCGCTATTTTCGTTTCATGGACAAGACACGAAAGGTGAGACTGGAAACAAACAAATGTTTCAACACTATATTATTTGAAGGAGTACATGCAATATTTGTATATTAAACCAAAAATACACCCTATTTTATACCAAAAATGTTAAACAGGTTGTATTATGCATTTTCACTTTATCAGTGTCAGTGTGTAATGTTACTGTTTGAGCACAAAAGAGATGGGATGAAGAAAGTTACAATGCTCAAAGTTCACATTGACTGTATATATTCTCTACAGGTAAAATGTGTTTTCTGAACAATAAAGCATGAACACCTATTCTATTGCACCCCAAAAACAAAATCAAGACCTCAAAAAAGAATACTATGACCTTTAATGTTTGTTTTGCAAAAGTACCCCCAGCAGCAATAATTACAGCAAAAGTGTTTTTTAAAATGCTGCCATCATAAAGATGGCTTTAATGTTTATCACATCTGTGACACGACAACACCATATCCTTATAGTCTCCTTATATTTAATGCTCTTATTTTACGCTAGCATTGTAGTCAATGCATGTTCGAAAAGACGACGTTCAACGCAATGCATCGTGAAACAGTGATGTTATAGCCAAGGTGAATTGGATATCTGTGTTTAGATGCAGGTCGGATGTCAAGATATCAGATATGTATCCGATTTAAATCCACATTTGAAAGTGGCCCAGATCGGATATGAAAAACGGATCTCGTGTGTTTACACACATGCAACAAATTCCGATCTGTACCTACAATATGGTAATATGTTATAAAGGTTATTTATTTGGGATGGATCAGTATTTTTGTTAGCTGTCTTTTACTTCACAGTTAAAGATGAAAGCAAACAAAATGGTGACATCGGAAGCTACAGTTCCATCTGAACACACTGCTGAGATTGATGTTGAGCTGTCTGACAGTGACTCTGAACACAAAACACAGGAAATACAGATGAGTGGAAACTCTGTGTCTGACTGTGACATACCTGCTCAACCAAACTTTAAGTACGGTCAGTGTGCACCTAGGAATGAACTGTATCCATTTATCTCTGATAAGTGTTTACGCATACATTCTCTACAGATATCCCAGCCAGTCTTTTGACTTTAAAGGACTGATTGGGGTTCAATAAAAAGCTCTGTCGACAGCATTTGTGGCATTGTATAGTCTCTGTGGTTGTAAAGCAGTGGTTCCATAGGGTTTAAAGCAGAAGTGTCTAGTCCTGCTCCTGGAGGGCCAGTGTCCTGCAGAGTTTAGCTGCAACCCCAATTAAACTCACCTGAACCAGTTCATTAAGGTTTTAGTAATTTTCAGGCAGGTTTTTTAAGGCAGGTTAGAGCTAAACTCTATGCTTCTTGATGCATAATTGTAGTAGGTACTGTGGAAAGGTTGCAAGATTTACCTGCTGTACATCATCATGACAACGAAATTGTAGGATTGCACATAACTTTTTCCAGATAAGATTAGTAGGCGTTTCTATTAGATTAGTATTCTGCCATATACAGTGTCCTCCTTAAGTATTGGGACAAACAAAACATTTTGCTCTGTTTGCTGTGTAGACAAGAAAAGCTTCTATGATTAAAAGATGATTATTTGACAATTGTGTTTATAAGTGATCAGCTTACTGTTGCATTATTTGATCACACATTAAAAGAAAGGATGTATAGTATCAGTTCTATCCATTGTTGCTGCAACCTGAGACTTGCATTCGATGAGAACGCACATAAAGCCAAGATGAAGACGAGGGAGCTGACTAAGTGAAAAGACATGCTGTACTTTAATTATAAAGGATTTCGTGACTCCACAGCAATTGTTTCTATCCAAGTATACATGTTTACTTTTATACTTTTAAAGTTGTGTATTTCAAGGTTTTTCGTCCCGTGCACCTGTTTTTTTTTAGTTATTTGTCTAAAAAAGTCTGAAGTTATTTTCTGTGGTGAACCATGTTAGAACACAAATGCTGCTGATAGACCTTAATTTGTATTGAGTCTGGAACATTCCTTTATATATTTTAAATGCTCTCAACAGTGTATCTCGGACCTCCTCATCGAGAGGTGAAGGTTCCTGAGTTTGCCTTGTCTGCAGCACATATGCGAATGCGTCCCGAACTCATCGCTCGGTACCTCATTAAATTCATCTTTCCAGAGGACGTGCTGGTACGCAGCAACGTGTATGGCGCACGACGTGGCATTCAGCCTCTCGATCACAACAAAATATCTGCTCTCCGAGGTAAGAGAAACATTAGAAGGCTGATGAAACTTAGACATGCAGGGGTTAAATTGGGCTGGAGGTTCCTGGAACATTCACAATCCACAAAGCTAGATTCAAAAAGAAAATATTGGTTTGTTTCTCAATCCATTCTATCTTGTATGCTCCACAGGAGACATAGGCAGTTGCCTCTAAGTAACAAGTTATTACCCATTTGTAAGTTCCCCATATTTTGTGACTACTGTTACTGTATTTACAGTATACATAAGAATTTGTTTTAGTTGTTTTACTTGCTATCACCCTAATTGATCCTCATTGTTTTGGTACTGAATTTATACTGCTCTGATGATATACAAAAAAATGATATACATTTAAAAGATAAAACTTCCTTTTTAATCTTCAATATGCATGAGCTACATTTCAAGTAGTGTTGTGAAAAATTCTTCTCTCAAAACTCAGTCAAGAATTCCAGGTGCCAAAAAGTGAAGGTCTTTATTGCTCAATACAAAGCTTGAAGAAATCCAATTATCCCACAACCTTGAATCCAAACTTTTTATACACATTTGATATCATGTATCTTCATTATCAGGTGACCTACATAACTCATTTTTTGTTTATTAGTTTCTTCCACTCCATTTTAACTGTGGCAAAGACACAGCAGGATTCATCTTCAAAAAGGATCATAAAAGTAATCAAATGTCAAATTAATTATGTGCACTATGCATTTATCAGAAAGTATGTAATCATACAAAAATAATCCCTCTGCAAGAGTGTGGTGGTGCTTGTGCCTACAAAAACACGGTACTTTTTCTGTATATTCTTACATTTTAGTGTTTTTGGATACTTGGGATTTTTCTGGGAGGCCAGTGGGTATGTAGCCCTCAGCCAATAATGACACACAGGTGAAGGGCTTGTTCTTCTGGCAAAGCTCTCCCAAGAAAAGCCAATTTTGCATGTTTACAAACTATTGAAAACCCTACATAGTGTACTTTCAATGTCCAAGAATTAGAAGTTAATTAGAACTCTCAATTTCTGAAGCTCACCTTAATTACTGAAAGCAAAATCTTCAGTATCATTAATGGTATGAAATATAAGTATTATCATTAAATAAAAATGGTTCAGTATAGGAACTGTCATAGAGCATCTCTGTTCCTTCTGTTCTTCAGAGCACCTGTTTGAGCGTTTTCCCTGGATGAGGCTGGAGGAAAATGGAAGTGACTGGAAGGTTTGTGTTGGCGCAATAAACAGCACCATTCGCAAGTTTCGGTATGAGCGGAAGATGGGCATAAAGAGAGGGACACGCTAACACTAAGCAGCTTCAGTCGAAACGTGCTCAGTACCACAGAGATGGAGCTTCCATTTGGAAAGTTATTTGACTTGATTTTTGTGTACAGAAATGCTGTCATAGCAGTTAGTTTTTGTTTCTAGAATGTGTAAATATCATGCATTAACTATTAATGTGATTTATACTGGTTGTTACTCTTTTAAATCGACTTGTATTTAATATTTAAGAATAATTTTGTTTTCAACCAAGTGCAACATTTTATTTAGTAAATAGAAAAACAATTATTGTAAAAAAAAAAATCAGTTTTAGTAGATAAAAGTTTCTGCTTAGCAGCTATTGAAAAGCAAAAATAAATGATGTCAAAACAGGGTTCTGACCATCATGTCAAATACTGTACTGGTGAAATTAATCAAACAGTTTTAGGTTGCTTATTGCTTATGATTTCCACTGTCACCAACCTGAAATAAAGCACAGAAGCACCGCTTTATCAGACTGGTTTTGCCCCATTATTGTAAGTAAACTCAGTCCTAGATGGAAACAGGATGAAGAATCAGTGGTGGAACGCACCTTCTGGCAGATGTGACTGTTTATTAGCCCTTTTCCTGAGTTTCTTGATAATGTTGTTCATCACTCCAAGACACAGTGCCCATGTCACACCCCTCAAGCTGAGATCATACTGTGGGTACATCTCAGCAAGAAACTCTGAACACACATACAGTATTTTATAAAACCAAACAGGGAGTGTATAAGAATATATACAAACATCTGAACAATTAAAGGTCTCAGCTGTGCAGATCACCATTTAAATATGATATTTAAAATGCATCTAATGTGGCCAGCTGTGATTGGGGCAGGTCTGATTTTTGGTTGCATACGACATCCATTCTGTAGCAGTGAAGATGGTGTTTACCTCTAAGAGCTTCTATTTTGTTTGGGTCGAGCTGCTGGATGTTTCTGGTGGGGTTGCCTGTGATAGCACTGCAGGACAGTGTGTTGCTAAAGAAGAGAGCATTCAGCACAGGCACGATTGCCTTCTGAGGCTCTGCCTCTTTAAACGCCTCTTTGTAAACAGACAGTGGGATCCACACCTTCCGCAATGGGCTTCCAATCATTACTGAGACACAAAAAAGCCAATCACTGACCTCTCACAAAACACTGGTACTGCTATTAAAACAAAAAATATGTATATACAGACAGAACATTGAAAGTGCAAAACTTGTTTTAAGTTTTAAGTAATACATCTTGATTTTTTATTAAAAAATAAATATTTTTTTATCTTGGTTTTATGTTTTTGAAAAATGCGCATAATTACAAAAAAGTAAGAACTTGTTTTAGTTGTTTTAAACTAGATTTGATCATTTTTTTTACTTTGTTATAGAAATCTTTGTTTATCATTGACCGAAAAGCAAATTATAGAGCAGAACACGACACTATGCCCTGAAGTAAATCAAAATTTTGTTATACCATTAAGCCTGTATCCTACCTTTCTTATCCACCTCAATTTCAAATGTGGCCTCCTCTTTGTTTGGAAACATCTCCGATTTGACTTCTTTCTTATCCACCAGAGCCAAGCGTTTCTTCTTTTTCTGCTTAGCCTCTGAACCTGTGTTAAGCCGAGACCTTTTCTCTATCACCTTGGATGGCTGTGGATCATCTTGTGCTGTAGACGTTGCATCTGCCAAAGGTTCTAACATGTTCGGAGCAGAATCGGGAGTCTGAGACTGACGCTTGGATCGGTTATTGCTGCCCTGACGTCCACGCCCTCTTCCCCTGCCTCTCCCACGGCCTCTCCCTCGCCCACGACCAGAAGGTACGGATGACTGAAGAACACTGTTGTCAACCTGAAGATCTGCTCTACTAAGGCCTTGTTGAACACTGCTTCGTTTCCAGGGAGGGATCCACTGTGGGTTCCTCTGTACTGGTGGACCAAGACGTTGGGCCAAAGACAAGGACAGCTGTCCTTCGTCAGCAGATGGCTTTGCCTGTCTCAGAGAGATGTGGGATATTATCAACTTGTAAAACTGTTGTAATGTATATAAGCAATGGTGAATATCCTAGTAAATGGTTAGAAATAACATTTCCTTTCAGGCAGATCATCTAAGCCAGAGTCATACAAACTCATGACATTCTTAAGAAGAAAGGTTAAATAATAGTGTTTTTGAGCATAATATGAAGATCAATGAGGTTCAAAACTTTAAAACTTCAAAAACACAAAGGTATATTACAAGTCTCCTAAAATATACAATCATCAAATTAAGCGTTATAATCTCAAGTCACATCTAAACATTAAAGTACACAGGTCTAAATGTGGCAACATGTCAATAACAGCAAACCTCACTACTTTCTGCATGCAACTAAATGTCATGACGTGGGAATCAGTAAATCTTTTAAATATATTTTATGTTCTGAAGAAGAAAGTGAATCATATAGCTTTACTACGTCACAAAGGTGAATACATGTAAGATTTTTAAAATGTGATAATAGTGATGATTATGCTATGATTATTTTGAAGTAGCAAAAAATTGCATTAAAATTATTATATAGGTAGATAAATATTAAATTACTCAAAAATTTTAAAAGAAGTCTCCACGTGGAATTTCTATTACATTAAAATGTTAGGCTAAAATATATACACACGTAAATATTATAATATTGCATTATGGAAAACGTGCCTAGACCATTAAGTACTAAGTGCTAAAACAAACAGATAAAATAGACAAACCTTTGGACCATTGTTGAGTCTTGCTGAACTCCTTTGATACCCTTGCTTTAAGTGATTAGGATTAAGTGAAATAATTAAGTGATTAAGTGAATAAATTATAAACAACAGTGAAAGAATAATCGCTCAGATGTCACTCAAGTCAATCTTTGCAGCACCTCATATGACATCTGTCTGTCAATCTTCTGTTCGAGTCTCTCTACTGCTGCATGAAGAAACTGAAAGTCAAACAAACAGCAAACAAACATTGTCTGTCTGCACAGCTAACAATCCAATCCACCAAATCCATTCACTGAATTTTAAATAGTATTGTACCACATTTTCTGATTAGATATCTGAATGAGATAGTAACAGAACTGAGTTCTTACCCTACAATGGTTCAGGACCTCAAGCAAAATATTCTGTTGATCCTCCCCAACAACAGATTTGCTCTGGTTTAGAAGAAAATTAATATGTTAATGAAAAACCAGATTGACCTGTACTTCATCTTTGCATCCAATTCAAGTATTATAAACTTTATAGATTACTAAATATTATATTGGGTTGCCATCTATGCTGGGCTCCTATTGTCTGCTTTTTCTTCATTACTTGGTCCAAATCATACAATTTTTGCTTTGTAATGAAAGACATCAATATGTTGGCAAACTATTTTTGTTACATTCAAAACTAATTTTAAACATTTAAGAATAATTGGACATTAAAATAACAGCTTTTAATAGTTAATAATAGGTTTTCATTATATTATGTTTACAAATATTAATTGATGCATCTCTGATCCATGCTCATTGTTCAGTTCAATACTTAAGATAAAAGACAAACCAAGACTGGTGTATTGGGGAATACAGGAGGCTCCATGGCAGCTAAAGGGCTGATTGCACTATCCAGACTAGAGATTCCTGCTGGACCTGGGGCTGGATTTGACTGTGGCACAGCTTCATAAAGTGTGTGTACCTCAGCAGACAGCCCTTCGTTCATGTCCTTTATAGAAGTGGGAGCATAACTGCCATGAGAACTTTTATAACAAATATAACAAAAAAGTGGGTTACACTGCCATGTTCCCAAAATGACACAGCAAAATGACGCAGTTTCATTATTAAATTCTAATGTGCAAATACTTCATCCTTTGTATGATGATTGTGTGTTTCTTTTTTATTCAACATGTTTCTTTAAATTGCAGATTGATTGAAATCAGAGGTAGCAAACTAGTAAACTAGTAAGCCCTTTTAAATTATTATCAACAATAATTTATGAGGGTTAATGGCTACGATGAAATACTATGTTTCAATGAGTTAAGGAGGGAAGAATGTGTACTTTGTGTACAACAATCGCTAGAGGGATAGAACAAACAGATCATGTTTTGAGAAAAGAGACAAGGAAAGGAGAATCAAGGTTATTGTTTGCATTGCTCAAGCATGATAAAACTCCTTTCAGTTGGTACTGCTTTGTTTTAATCTTGCTCTTTACTGTTTTAGACATAATCACTGTTTTCAGCTCCTGTGTCATCGTGATTCTTTTTGTGACCACCTGGGTTCCCATCACATAGGAATGTAATAACACAAGCTTTTAAGCCAGTTATTTATTTTAAAGATTATGGGATAGGACACACACACATACCCTGTTTGCTGCACTACACTCAGGATCCTGCTGTTGTCTCTTCTCAGCCCAGAAGTTCAGTCTGGTTTTATGGTGTCCTCTTAAACTGGAAGATTGATTTATAGGGGGTGAAGCATTTTTCCAGTGACCTATAGTAGAAATTGAGGATGACTTTTATGACATAAAATTCAATATCGTGCCGTTTATGCGTTAAAGACAAATACCGTACAATACGGATAGCACTAAATGAGGACAGAAAGTACTTGGACACTTTCTGGTTGTCAGACATTAGAAGAACGGACTCAGCTTAAGTTGGTGCTTAAAGTCTTGCATTATTTGCTTGCAGATACCACTTGGTTTGACAATTTGTCATGTAATACAAACCAGCATTTCTGTAAACCAGCATGTGACACCAACATCTAGCATTAAGCGAGGCTTATGTTATTATCTGTTATTTTACATAAATTAACACAGTGCTGTTTTTACTGTTTGGTAATATTATACATCATTTTAACTGAACCACATGAAGGGGAAATAAGACAAACCTTGCTCTGTGGTGTTTGTTTTTCTCCAGGTAGAAACACCGGATGAGTCGGAGAGCTCCTCTTCTTCATCTTCCTCACTCTCGACTGGAGCAAATATACTTAAATCCACCTCGGCTTCACATGATTCTTCATCTTCAAGCTTTACAACGATGTAGTCGGAGGAGCTGTGCGCTTCATCGACATCGTCGCTGTTTAACAAACTTTGTGGAGTCGAAGCGACATCAAAGTCATGCTTAACCTTCATCTTTAATGGCGACAGGCAATGTGTCAAGGCGTTTGAATCCCAAACCATGTGTTTGATCCACAACAATGAATTACCGGATTGTTTTTAACTACAAGACACGCTTTTATTCACAGACGCGAGTGTCCGCATGTGTGAGTACTGATAGTGGGGATGAGCGGATTGATATTGAAATAGATACTTGGGATACTTAGGTTATGCCTGGAGGATCAATACTGTTGATACTATGCTGATGCTACCCAATTATGTTTTTTCCTCAAAATTATTTTATTCCTTATTTTGTATTAAATAAAATGCGTAGCACAAGCGTCGATGTGGATAAGACAAATTTTGTTAGCAAAATAGCCGTGTTGTATGGGAACTATTTTTCTTCCGCTTTATCCCTTACACAGACGCTCTTTCTTTCTCTGTCTCACAGACCTTTAATTACAGCAGCTGCAGCTGTTTTAATACCCAAAAATACACAGTTAAATGTGATGCAACGTTATTTAAAGCACATTTAATCTATTAATTTTCAATTTGATCGTATTAAAATTGGTTAAAGGGTTTTTCATATTCTTGCAAGTAGGAAAAGAGAATATGGACAGTTATTTTATATTTATATATTATATTTATATTATATATATTATATTTATATTTTTTTATTTATAGGGCATTATGGACTCATTATTTTACTATAGGAAAACTATATCATCACTCTTAAGACTGTTTTATCAAATAAACATTTATTTTGTTATTATTACATATTGTTACATTTTTTAAATACAAAAAGACAAGAAAAAATTCTTAATGCTGAAAATAAGATCTCAGGTTATTGATATAACATTCTGGGCTAAGTACAATAGCCAGAGTGTTACAATACTGGTCAAGGACAGAACAAGTAGCAAGTAAGGAATAAGGTAGTGGGAGACGTGTGTCTCAGTGTAACAAGAATGTGATTAAACTCTTTCACCTACAAGACTGTAGAAAAGATTTTATGAAATAAAATATATACATGCCTACTTTTAGCCTAGGTAGTTTCTATATTTTGTTCCCTGCTTAGTCAAAGCAGTGTGATGTTATGGCTGCAGTTAGTTACATTATGCTTCACCATTTTTGTTGGTACGATTTCTCAATGCTCGACATATTATCAAATCTAATTAGAACTATCATCAACAAATAACTATAAATCATTATAATCAACTCTGTTCATATCCAAGAAAGTTACAAATTGCAGCTTTAATGTGCCAGAAGAGAACAGGCCCTCCTGGTTATGCCTGGTTTCTTCCAAGGTTTTTTTGCCATGTATTTCCTTGCCACTGTTATCCTGTTGGCTTGCTTGCTGGGAGACTGTTGACGTCTAACTTAGCCTAGGGTTTTCTAAATTGTAAACTTCTAATATTTTTTTGTATATATTTTATGTATGTATGTGTTCTACTTTTGCATGTAGTTTGTAGTTCATGGTACTATTGCAAATCCCTTCTACCCCTGTATCATAAGATGTTATCTGATATATGCCATCTCCATGTAAGCTAGAATGCATATATTGCTTAATGATTTTGTGGTTTTATTGGTTCAGTGACAGTCAACCCTTTATTCCTAAACCTACTTTATACCTAGTATACCTAATTAGTCTTATACAACTCACACCAGGGGCGCCGCTCGCAATTTTGGGCCCTATGACAAAATATGAGGTTGGGCCCCCCTAGTAGTGTAATTACTAATAAAGCAGATCTCTGGGGGCCCCTAAAGGGCGTAGGCCCTTAGAATTGTCTTAACTTTCCCCCCCTTAGCGGCGCCCCTGACTCACACATATTATTTGCAATAATATCAAGATGTCTGACATTTGTTCTGTTTTATTATTTTTACTCTTTTTTTTTATATGTAAAACTGCTATGTAACATTGTAAAAAGTGCTCTAAAAATAAAATTGAATTGAATTAAATGTTATAGCTCCGCATGAGAATGTCGTAGAGACTTGCGAGTGGGATCGTATCGCTCGGCTTAGAAAGCAGCAACAAATCATGATGTTTCAACTTCATAGCCATGCCCTAGCAACCAGTTACAGTACCCTAGTAACCACCCCATTGACTTTCATTTAAAAAGGTGAGACACATCAGAACATTGTAGAGATGGCCTCTTTTGACTCAGACTGGCAAATAGTCTTAAATTATTACAATGGAAACTGTCCAGCCATGCCCTTGCAACCTTTAGAGCACCCTAGCAACCAACATGAATTAGCTATATCTCAGCACCAGAACATCATAGAGACATGGGAGTCGGCTCTTTGATTTAAACACACATCTGGTTATTGGTTTTTCCCTGTTGACTGTCTAGCTACATCACAGCAACCATTTACTGTACCCTAGCAACCATGTAATAATATGAATAAGCTATATCGCAACATTAGAACACTGTAGAGACATGTGGGTGGGCTTTAGGTATTGCCCTGGCATCTTCCTGACCCCACCCTAGGAACCATTTAGATCACCCTAGCAATCTTCTAACATCGTGAATACGCTATATTTTATATCTATCATGCTATCTATCATGTAACTCATGCTAGCATCATGTTAGCATCATGCTAAGTAGTGCTAGCATAATGTTAATATCATGTGCAATCATGTTAGCGAGTTTTGCCACAGCAAACACCACTCTCATTTTCTTCATCTAGTTTATTTTATGTTTCTGTTTTTAAAATTATGTTTAAAACAAATCTCATGAAATGATGCATTTGTAATAGCTGTGTAAATGCATACTGCCCCCAAGCAGCATTAAATGGTGTAAATACATCTAAAGCCACTTGACATGCAGCTTCTCTGCCACCTCTGCAGTGCGAAGATGGCTTTGGTTGATACTGATTTAATTGATAACAACCTAGTGTCAATTTAAGTGACTAATTCAAATTTTCAAATTCAAATTCAAATTCAAATTTTATTTGTCACATGCAAAATCATACACAGTACAACATGCAGTGAAATGCTTTTTACGACCGTCTTACAGAAACAAAACAAAGTAGAAAAATTTTAAGTCTAAAAATATTTAAGATTTAAAGTAAAATAAGTACAATAAGATAAAAAGGTAAAAATAAGGATAAAAAGGTAAAGTAAGGATATAATGTAAACAATTTTAAGATTAAGTGTATAAAGTGTAAAGTGTTTAAAATGTGC
>JAZGTJ010015475.1:0-13353 GCA_036877575.1 Botia almorhae | reverse complement strand
AAAAATCTTACAGCTACATCTTGGCTTGTGTTGAATTCACAGGATTTTATTGGCAACTTTTGTTGCCAGGTAAGTTCTGTAATTTAGCGTAATTACAAGAAACGCATGTAATGCTTTTTTACAAGTTTAATTTTGTAATCCTGTAAAAAAACAAAAAAATACTGTATTCTGCAAACATCAATTTATTGTAAATTGCTAAGCAGTATTGTACTGTAATCCATTTCACAGCAATTAGCGGCTATTTTACAGGATTTTATTGGCAACTTTTTTGCCAGTAAATTAATGTAAATTCTACAGTATGTTCTTTACAGTGTAACAAAGCATTTGATTAGTATGTGTGAATAGTTGAATAGTGAATATAAGTATAATTGTAAAACAATTCAGAACCATTTTATTGTAATGATTGATATGTCAATTTTAAAGTTATTTTAACTAAAGAGATATGTGTGCTTGTAGGGAATCCCCTCATTAAGTGGAATCAGTCATTTAATTTCATATGATTCCCATTTCAGCTGTTGACTTGACCTGTATTTTGTTTACCATATCTGACTCCTGTCTCTATAAGATCTTGTACTGACCCTGTCATCCCTGCCCAAGCAGAGCTGCTTCTTGGACTGCCAGGAAGTTTGGCAACATGTTTGTAATTCAGCCATGAGAAAAGTACAGCACAGTTGAACATTCCACCACTTTTGTTTGAAGCTTTCAACTGGCAGTTTCTAAATTAGAAAAAATATTCTCACAAGCTTCATGTTTAGCTAAAGCGTAGTGCTAACATTACCACTAAATGATAATACACACCATACTTTTTATTAAAAAATTATAGTTTATAAAACATGAAGTAAAAATGTCTCTGTTCTGTTTACTTTATACTTCTAAAGAGATTTAAAGACAATTTTATAATACACTGTGGTTTGATCACAGCATTATAACTTTAGTTATTAACCTCGATTTAGTAAAAGTGTTCAAGTTAATGCTCAATACCACTTCTTCAATGTGCTTTTAATATTACCTAAAAGCTGATCTTAATACTATCTGATTCACCCTGTATCTTAAATTTCAATGTGTATACTACTAATAATTATAATAATTATAATTAAATACATATTATACACATACATATTAAATACATATACACAAATGATTAATTCAACAATTAAAAACATTAAATATACATTAAAAATACATTTAACCAAATAATTATAACTAAAAACAAGCAAATTATTCATTATATATTATAACTTGAAAATATAGGCTACAGTAAGTTATTTTAAACAAATTAAAATATAATTATAATAAAAATCAAATATAACAATGTCATATGTACTATAATGGAAATAAGAGTAATTACATTAACTAGGTAAGCTCACCACTGTATTTTACTGTGCCGTTTTTGTTCTGTGTTGTATTCTTTAAAAATCCTGTGCTGTCATACCACAGCTGAGAAGGAAAAACATGAGAGGCAATGAAAGAGAAGCTATGGTGCAGTTTCACAAAACTGTCCACAAGCAGGCAATTTCATCAGGTATGAAATGCGAGCCCCAAACAGAGAAAAACAGTGATGACAGATGTTATATCTAAGGTTCTTTTGTTGGACAGTTTCCCTCAATAAGCTTGCAAATTGCTCTGATCTTGAACACAAAGCACTCTCTCACTCCAGCGGTGATGGAGCTAACCTGGAGAAGAAGTAAGGTGGTGAGAATCGCACAGGGTTTGGAGTCAGGCATTACTTCAAAGCTGAGGCAGTGACGGCAGGAGCAGAGACAAAAAGAGATGCATCAAAGCATGGGACCAGACCCCATATACTGGGAAAATTAATACCTCTCTCTTCGCCAGAAGATTTTGGAATTCATCTTACTGTGCATGCTGTGGGATAGTTTACCAAAAATAAAAATTCTGTTATTATTTTGTGTTCGCGTGTCATTCTATTTCCAGACTTTCTGCTGAGGAGCAAAAGATTTTTTAAAAATTTTTAAAGCTCTATTCCCTGCAATTAAAGCAGTCACTGAACAGGGACTGTCAAGCTTATTGAAAAAAATATATATAAAAGTAGCGTAAGTTGTACAACTTTGTGTGAGGAACAAAGTAAAAATCACATAGATGAAAAACATATTTTTTCTGGGCTGTTTGCTTATGCTTAATAGTGCTTACTGCAATCTTAATTCATAGATGAAAGCATAATCAAATGAGCCCAATATTTTTAATAAACACACATGTACAATGCGTGGAATGTGTAGAAATGTGTGAATGAGATGCATTACAAAAGTGTGATTGACATGTATTTAGTTATTCTCCAATTCTGGATCAGTTATATATATTCAGTGTTATAGACAGTATTATATATAGACATGCAAAGCCAATGGCATTTAAAATCAGACATCGGCTGGGAGTGCCATAATTAAACACTCAAAAATTAGCTCTTTGGTTTAACATGATTGAATCATGGACAGTGGTTCCACATGTTTGAATCAACTTTTTTCATAACATAAAATTAACATATAAACTCGACTTAAATAAACATGACTGAATTAAGTAAGACTTACACTGATAAAAAGTTTGGTAACACTTATTCTTAATATTTTTTTACATTTAGAATAATAGTACACTCATCAAAACTTTGAAATAACACAAATGTATATTGTGCAAAGCATGCTGGGAACTGGAAGCCCTCTGCTCAGCTTCAGTAATGCATTCATGTAGTCTCAACTCAAATGGATTAGTTATTAAACATACATTTATTAATAAAATTATTATTTTTATATATGAGTAAATATATGAGGTCACTGTATACTATGTTGTATGGCAAAGAGGGGCTTGAACATTTTTTAAAACAACTCAACTTCAGAAATAAAGCCACATTTCCTTACACAGGTTTGAAACAGCAGATGGGTAAGTAAACATTCAAAAACATTCTTATATACACATACACAAACCTCAGTCTATAGTCAACTGTGTCCATGGCTGCAAATAATTACCCGCATTACTTTAATGCAATGTTATTGCAAAAGAAATGTGAAACTCAGATTTTATATAATCATGCCAAAATGACTATGAGTAAGTGATATGTTTAATAGTCTCATGTGTATTTTATGGCCATATCACATTTAAAGTGGTCTGGAAAATAATTGTATGCATAGCACATAATTATTTGATGTGTGGAACAGAGCAGCTCAATTTGAAAAACAGTTTGGTAGCAACCATAATTACCATAACACAAATACACCAACCATGATACAAATATACTTGATGTCTGAATGTTGAATTAACTACGCTGTTTCTTAGTGACTAAAGGCGAGTGATTGTGTTGTCCAAAACAGTGCCTTACTTGAGGAGCTGGACCATTTCTTAGATTGTGAAATTGGTCAGATTGTGTTTGAGAGCTCTGACCACAACGTGGAGTCAAAGTGGGGGTGGGGGTCAGCAAAAAAAAGGGCCTAAGCTAAATTTGCTTAAGCATCACACAGTTATTTAGAAAATGATCTTTTATTGCAAGAATGTTTCTCTGATTAAGATATCATGACATTTGTGTTTGACAAGTGTTTTCAGAATATTTACATGACTGTATTGAAGTGGTCAATATCTTTTAAAATATAAAACTATTAAAGAAAATAATGTACAATTCAATTTCAGGTTTATTAATGAAGTTTTTTAATGTATGAACAATTAGGATCCATTTACATTTAATACAATGACAAAGAATATGCCTCAGTTTAAATAATTTAGTCAAAACACTTAAATCTGTAATCATCACAAATTTTGTGTCCCCTAAAACAAAGGTCTATCTCATCAGACCTCTAATAATACAAAGCTATCGTTATCAGAATATTAACAACTTCCTGTGTTTTGGTGACTTTTATCTAGCATATTTTGCAACAAGCCTGAACCCTCTTAATTCTCATAAAGACTGAAAAGAGCCTTTGTTTGGGCCTTTGAACACCTGGAGGGAGTTATCTTAGGATGACTGGTCCTCATTTGCTTTCAAGAGGCTCGTGGTCTGTCTCAGTGCCACAGCCAAAGCAGTGAGCCACTGTACTTAACCACTTGTACTTAACCACTTACAACACTGGGTTTAGTTAGTACTAGTAAAATAAATAAAGGCATTTTTCCCTTTTGGTACATTTTTTGCCAGGGGAAATATTCTTTATGAATTTCCACTATGTTGAGGTAATCTGAATTGGGAGTAAATTCACTCATTTACCTATTGAGTTAATAAAGTAACTCATTTAGATTGTTTAGATTGTTTGCCAAACTCATCAGCACTGTACTGTTGTGAGAGGTTGTGAGGACATTGATATACAGATGTTTGGTTGTTCTGGTTGGTTGCTGGGGTATTAATGTTTGTGATGATTAATGTTTGTAAATTTGTGATGAAATTCCACTCTCAATCCCACTCTCCTCTGATGATCTCTTGATGGTCTCTTGATATAACTTCATTGTACGAATTTGTTTTATCCATTTTATCATCCACAGGGCAAAAAAATTTAAGTTAGATGACTTAAAAAACCTTCCCCTCCTCAACAAGTCACATGCCTTTAAGTATTATCACATTCACAGCACAAATACTTCACAGATTATGATGTTCCTAACAATGTTCCTAAAACAATGAAAGATATTCTTTTATAATTTGCTATTTAAATCTTATTGTGTATGAAACAGTGTCAATTTTCATTAACCTAAATCTAGTAGTTAAATCTAAGTTATATTTTGTGTCCATTTGATTTAACAATGCTGCTGATTTTCTTAATAACCATTAAAACTTTCTATTCAGATCTGTGTTGGGATGTGTCTGCACAGTCATGTGATTTCTTTGAGGATGCAGTCATTACAATTAGCCAATTAATGCTGCTGAACTGCATTGACGCCTGCAGAGGGGAAGAAACTTGACCTTCATTTAAAAGGTGTAGAACACCAATTAACCGGAGCACCCAAGCTTAGAGGATATGGGCACCTGCCTCAACTTTTCCATGATTTTTCCCTGGATCCTGCACGACAGATAATTCTGAAATTCAACATTACAATTATCAATCAGGTTAATTAATTAACAGTTATTAATGTGAATTAATGCTTCATTCAAAAACTGTGGTCCATGGACAGGTGGCCTGTGAGGTTTGGCTGATTAAAAAACAGGTCTAAATAATCACAATTGCAAAAAGCACAAACACTCAATTAATCAGCTCATAACAATGTAACACATTTAGGATAAGTGTTTCTGTTCTTTCACTTAAATGTGCTTCTGTTCTTTCACTTAAATGTTTGGTCAATAACTTAGCTTAGTTTAATGTCTAAGGTCATTAATCTGGTTTGTGTACATATACAAAAGTTCCTCATTATCTGTACATAATCTATTTCTCATAAATTCTCGTGAATTTATTAAGCTTTTAATATTAGCATATTAATTTCTGTCATTCGAAAACTATAGTTTTAAATATATAAAAAAATTCCGAATATATTATGTGGACCAGATAATGAAGAAAAAGCAGCCAATAAGAACCCAAAACAGATCAGAACTCTTCAAAACTGTTCAAAGCTGAAACATAAAGAGTACACTTTTGCAAAATTAGGCAAAGGGTGATTTCTTTGAAGATGCTAAATTAAAATTTAAAATAAAAAAATTAGATTTTAGAATTTAGACTTTCATCATAACATAATTCCCAAAGTTACATTTGTGTTATTCAATTTTTGATGAGTTTACTATTATTCTAAAATGTTGATGATGTTGATGTTAATTTATTAATAAAAAACATATAACATAATAAAATGAGTAAGTGACCCTAAACTTTTTACCAGTAGTGTATACTATATATATACTAACTTAAAATGTTTATTGTTTATAATCTTTACATGATGGACAGTATTTGAGAAAATCCAACTTTGATTTTCTTGCATGGAACATTTATTTCCTTGAATCAGTACATCACAATTAACTTCACTTAGCTGACCCTTTGTACATTGTTTGATTAACACTACAGTGCACCAGGAAGCACCAAAACAAAAGAGCACCCACATAAGATGGGTTTTCTTGTCCTGCCAGAAAACCCATCTTTCCTCTCCTGCCTCCTCTTTCATTTTTCCTATCCAACTTTTTCTGCTTTCACTTCCCTACACTTTCCTTCCTGTACACCCTCTCTTGATCTCTGTAAGACTTGCCCTCATTAGGAAGTGTTTAGAAACCTGCTGAAGTGAGAAATGGCCCCGCGAGAGCTCGTTGTCCTAATTAAACTTTGACAAGAAGAGTGACAAGATGCAATGGAGGGGAAACAATAGCAACAGTGTCCGAGTATGAGCCCAAAGCTGGGAAAGCCTTTGTCCTGCCAAAACAAAAGC
The DNA here is from genome assembly GCA_036877575.1 of Botia almorhae. Taxonomy (NCBI): domain Eukaryota; kingdom Metazoa; phylum Chordata; class Actinopteri; order Cypriniformes; family Botiidae; genus Botia; species Botia almorhae. The sequence continues at coordinate 7,032 of JAZGTJ010015475.1, read as the reverse complement.
ATTTGTTTGCATGCATTAAACTCCATTCAGCTTCACAAGGACCAGGTGCAAAAACCAACTTTGCGCTGAACATCAGAACACATCACACCTTAGCCCATCTGATTCTCGGTCCGCAGTCGCTTTGAATCTGTCCTTCTGTGAACAGATCAAAGCAACTGTGTTAAAATGTAAATATTTCTGGTAAATTAATTCACATTCATTATTTCCAAAGCCTGTCAAAATTGGCTAAGGGTTTTAAGAAGTAGAAAATATTCCCAAAGTTCCCAAAATGTTTGATCTCTCAGAATCAATTACAATTCTGATTCATCTGGGTAACATATACCTGCAAAGCATCAAGTTGTCTTTTTAAAAGACTGACTCACTGGCAGGTGGTACTCAGCACAGCATACTGCTCACAGGACACAGTGTGTGTCACAGTGGGCGGAGAGCACACTTGCACAAAAGGGGAGGACCTTTAAAAGCTGTTATAAAGTGTGCTGGATGTAGAATCATGTTCAGTGAACATTCATCTGTAATCCTTGTTATCATTTCTGTACAATTCACTGCATCAACACTATTATGGCACAGAATGGAACTATAGAGAACGGGGTCCCTCGAAACGTGGTCCCTCCACCTCTGCCTCAACCTGTTAAAAACCCAGAAATTAAACACACCAAGGTAAGAGTTTTTCTTAAATTTTTATTTGTAAAAATATCAGCTCAGGTGATGATATTTGGTAGCATGCACGTTGGATTTAAGTCTAATTAGTGCCACGGATTTTGAAGAACATTTATGTAAAACTCTGCCTTTTAATAAAAAAGATTTTAGTAAAAAAAAAGATTTTTACAACATCTTTTCTGAAGTCCATTTCTAAAGTCCACTCATTTCTGAGTGTTTCATTCCCTAACTCTTTAGATGACCATCGATGTACTTTATGTACAGAACCAAGAAACCAATGCACTAATCTGAGGAACCTATATTGCGGCATAAAAAACACTATTATTATCCAATGAACCATTTAGCCAATGCAAGATCTGTATATAGTAAAACATGGATCTTTATGAGCGGGTTATACCACTGAAGAATTATTTTTAAGGGTGTGCGAAAAGTAGGATACACCTTGGAAAATGCAAAGCAAATATAACACATTGTCATGTTTTATCTTTACCACTCCATGCCCTAATTGTAAAACAAGAGTGTAACCTTTGTTGCAGATTTTTATTAATAATGAATGGCACACCTCAGTCAAAGGAAAGATATTTCCTACATTCAACCCTGCAACAGGTGTTAAAATCTGCGACATTGAGGAGGCAGATAAAGTAAGATATGATCATTTTAATCATTTATATAACTATGTAGATGCAATTACATTTCTATCATTAATTATTTAGCAGGTTAAACTAGTTAAACTAGTTTAACTAGTGCATAGTTGTCAAGTATTTGTAATTGTTTGCATTTACGTAGCCTGTGTAATTATAATTGCCTTAATTTATGTCAATTTATTTTTTAACAAAAATGATGTTTCTCAAATAGAAAATGCTCAATGAAAACGTATCTTAAGTGTGATTTACTTTTCACCACGTACATACTGACGGTCTCTTAACGTGAATGTTTTAATTGAATCAGGCCGATGTAGATAAGGCGGTGGAGGCTGCCAAAGCAGCCGGGAGGAAAGGCTCTTCGTGGCGGCGGCTGGACGCGTCGAGTCGGGGCGAGTTACTCCACAGACTGGCGGATCTGCTGGAAAGAGAGCGTTGTATGCTCGCCGTGAGTCTTTTTCCCATCTTCTTATACAAATAAGATGCGCTTATTGCAATCGGGATGTTTGCGCGTGTCTAAAACTTTACCGTTTGCTAGTGGGCGTTTCCAACCTGTGCAAACATACAGTGCTGTGGATCGGCGTTTTCAATTGGTATTTAACATCACATCTCTGCTTATTTGCATAATACTTGAACCACTTCATTTAGATCCATCACAAACTGTAGATAAACGTGATAGTATTTTTTTGCATCGCGTTTTTTTTTTGCAAAGCATTGCCAGTTGTCATAAGGAGGTTTCACCCACAAATCGCAGTTGCCATAGTTACTTATTCTTAGGGAAGAAATATCACGATAATTTTGGCGAAATGTGCTGAAGGAAAATCATTTTTAATATTTTTTTTTTACTATATTCATTTATTTGCCTTTTAAAGAAAGCCAAAACCCGGACATAAAGTTTTTATCTCCTGCTGATCTGGAATATGAAAACACATCAGGGTAAAACACAAAATTAAGGCCGTTTAGCATTGTATTTGAAACATATACAAATTATCAGGCTCCTTTTTTGTTTACCATTTATTAACAGCAAATACATAGCATGTCAATCATTTAGCATGTCATAAAATAATTCTCATATTTAGCTGTGTAGCTATTTGGTGGAAATGGCTATAGTGAAGGAGAAAGTGGTGTAACTGTACAATCAAGTTTTGAAGTGTTGATTATAATGCAGTGTAGATAGGCTGTCACGCCTGTCTGAGCGCATCCATCAAACACTGCTGCAGGTGTGAGCATTCACACTGCGCCTTGATGTAAAGTCTGTTAAAACATTTTGCATATAAGCTTTTTGCCTTTGAGGTGTGACCCATTTATTTTGAGTTGTAGTTTGTATTTAGTTGTAAACTCTCCATGCAGTATTACAATGGAACATTATAATTAAACCCTTGCCTTGAGTTTTCACCCTGCTCTCCTGCCACATCATATTAGTGACCGCATTTGTAAAAGAAATTGTACAGATGTGAGTGAAGTAATGTTTTTAGATTGCATGTGATTGCTAATTGCAAACATGTCCTTACGATTCATCACTGGGGTATAGCTAATTTCAATAACTCCAAACTCTGCGTAGGGAAATGAAGAACAGATCTGGACACAGCACAGTAAATTGATCTCTTGAAATGCTCTCCCTCATCATTATTAAGTAACTTGCAGAATATTTACAACAGTACACTAAGCAAATGTGATCGATCAAATGTAATACGTGTGTATTTGTCACAATTACACTTGTACAGTGTTGCATGTTTTCTATGAAAACTGATTCCTTTTAGAAAGGTTTTTGTCCAAGTTGGTTACATACAAAAACGCAAAATACACCCAGTTCTTACTGTGTTTCCATGTGATTCATTTTGGGTGGATCATGCTTTTGAACTGTAATCTTACTTTGAATAACACAATACATTATTTAGAAGCATACATGGTAATCAATTTATTAGAGCATTGATGGCTAATGTCCCATATTATATATAAGTAATTCTCCTGAGTTAGAATTCTGCCAATGACTACAGTCATGGTTTACCCCAACTCACCATTGTGTTTCACTCATTGCCTCATTGTTTTTATTATTAGAAGGCAGCAGAATTTATTATTTTTGTTATTGTTTAATTTTTGGACCTGCAAACTCCCAGTGCGCATTAAATTCTTGGCATCATTATTCCGGCACAGTTATTTTGTATCTAATTTGTAGCTCTTGAAATGAGCATGTTTTTCGAAAAGCCTAATAAAAATGCCAATTTAAAACAGATTTCTAATAAATAGTATAGCTTCATGCTTTTATGTTCCTAGAATTGGTTACAGCAATTAAATCAAATACTGTACCCCTTCGTTTCTAGACTCTGGAGTCAATGGACACTGGCAAACCTTTTCTGTATGCTTTCTTTGTCGATCTGGATGGCAGCATTAAAACTCTGAGGTATTATGCTGGTTGGACAGACAAGATTCATGGGAAAACCATGCCAGTTGGTGAGTATCAATGCAAGTGGTGCTAGTTACTATTTTAATTTGTGTCATGGGAAACCATGGCATGGTTTCTCCTTCATTTGGAATATTCTGAATGTGTCACTTTGTCAATTGTGTTGTCAATCAAATCAGCTTATCTGTTTAGTACAATGATTGTCTGTTACGAAGAATAGTGTTGGACAAAATTACAAGCATTTAATCCATTTTAACTCATTCCTGGGAATTTGAGGTAAACTAGACAAGCCCAACAGAATGTTTAATTGAAATCTGAATCAAAATGACAACGAGGTATTTACTGAATTGGAGCCCAAAGAAATTCAACATAAAAACAACAGAATAATTTCACTAGGTCAACACAAGTTTTAGGTTTTCATGTCTTGAAGGTAGGGTAGGCAATTGCAAGCTAGCAATATACAGCAAAAAAAGCTAGCAATAGCAAGTTAACTTTAAAAGCATAGGATCAAATGCAATGATTGGTTGAATATTTTATGGTCCTGTGCTTTGGCAGAAAAAAATATACAAATATATTTATACTACATTACTTAGTGATTGCTATCAGGATGTAAACAGATTTTCAACCAGCATAACAAAAAATGTTTATGGAAAAAATTACCTACCCTACTTTTAAACTACCATTGGGGGAAAATTAATGTTTTTCCATCTATTGACAGTGTTACATTTGATTAAATAAATTTACACATTTTGATTTGTGGCATCTTAAATACTGCTTTTAAATGTAAAAATATTTTAAAAACTAAACAGCAATTAAATCGCACTTTGAAGTGCATTCGAACTGGAATTACAACTCTGTATCCTGGACAGGACAAACACCTGTTGTCGTTCCCTACCTACTAGAGAGTGTTAATAAGAGTGAAAGGGTTGATGGGTTTCCTCCAGCCTTGGGTGGTATGTCATCCCCCTCTCTAATTCTTCCTATTCCCCCAGCATTCCATCCACTCCAGGAGACTCAACAGACAAAACATGCATCCCTTTTTCCCCCGATTAGATTCAAATAAAGCGTTAAAAGACGAAAGGCCCTGACACACAAAGGAAAAGGAAGACGCTCTGATCCTAATCACTGAGGTGCGACTGCTGGTGCTGCAGATGAGCTGGAGACCAGTGGATCAGCACCCAGATAGAATATCTTGCTCTTTAGTGGCCTGGAGGATGGCCTGTGACTAAACCAGCTTTAATTTTCCCTATTGATAATAGGTGCTATTAACAGACGTCAACCACCTACTGACAAACTTGGAAAAACGTGACATTTATGGTTCAGTTGTCCTTATTGCGTTAGCCTGATTAAATCGGAATGTCAAACACCAATTTTAACATCAGTCTGGCCAATCTGACATTTTCACTCACAACCAAAGGTGGCTATCACACCCTACAAAGTATACTAACCAGGTGCTGGTACAACCAGGTGCAGGGTTCTATTTGCAAGGCATTGCGCTAGGTAGTAAAATCTGATTGGTCCAAAATCTCACTCTACATAGCTGTACATTAAACATAAGACATTAATTGGCTAAGAATTTTTTAATGTGTGAGTAGACAAATTACTTGCTGCAGTTACTTGCCATGCCTGTTTAGAACACAGCGTGAGAAGTTGGTAGGTGAGATTTGGGGATTGTACAGTTTACTTTTATAAATCTCCCTGTGGATTTGACTCCCCCCTCCATGACCACTCCCTAGCCATGTAAATTAACATTTGATAAGCGGCACTGTCGGATCAGTTAGAAAGGGCCGCTGGCTGATCCTAGTCAGAGATGAGCATTGTGTAAAGGAGTCGTCAAGTCTGTAATCACCCCGACACACTGTGGTGTGGGGAAACACGAGAAGGTCAGGACGGCTTTAGTAGATTAACAGGCGTGGCTCCCCTGTATCCATCCATAAATGACATATGAAAGGTCATGTATGTGCATGGAAGTTTCATACTGAGTTTGTAGTGTGGCTGTGGTGTCAGTCAATGGCTTTAAAAATCTTAATATGTTCATGTTAAGACTTTGTTCTCGAACCTAGTGATCTGCCTTATTTGCTACAATACAGTCAGCAGCAGTTGATATTTTTACCTATGTGTATCAGTATCTGTACCCTGTACAAAATGTTCTTTTAGAAATTAAAATTCTGCCATTGTTTACTCACCGCATCATGTCGTTTAACACATATGCAGTTATTTGTCTCAATGGCTCAAAAAGGATTGTTGCAAGGTCAACATTTCTGACATTTTACACTGAAAATCTTCTTTCTCCTCAGTTCATCTTCTTTTTATCTTCTTTGTGTCTGCTGACAACATACATATGAACCAAATGCAATTGGGGTTATGACCTTAAATCTGTTTTTGATGTGATGGTGACTGTAATTGAAAAGCTTTGGAAAAAGAGGAAAATTGCAGTCAGTTCCTTACACACAGCAATCGTTTGACTTTTGGAAAATGTGGAACACAGTACATGAGTCATATAGACTATTTTTATGGTCTTTTGTGGAGTTTGACAGGTCAACCATGAACTATTTTTACAAAATTTCTCCTTTTGAGTTTAACTGTGACAATAACATGCAGGGGTGAGCAACATGAGTAAATAATGGCAGAATTTTTATTTCTGGGTGAGCCATACCCTTAATAATCAGTCGTTGTGCAATTACATAGTGAAGCAACTGGATACACATTAGAACAAGGAAGTGGTAAATAGCCCAATCTCAATGGCATTTTCCATCTGAAAAGTTCAAGTGCGAAGAGATGTGATAAAATAGCATTGCTACCTTACATTACCCCTGGCTGGTTATCTGACTCCTGGGAGAGAGACCGAAAAGTAAAGTAGACCTCTAAGAGTGAACAAAGGTGTGCATCCAAGCCAAAAGCAGATCTGCACAGGGTTTGAACTACTGCCCAGACTTCTCACACACCTCATCCCTCTCTCATTTCAATGTGCCTCCAGTGAAAAGATAAAAAACAGCAGAACATATACACTCTTCCTAACCAGAGCTTTGTGTGGGCCATTGAAACCATCACTCTGTGTTTTTTCTGCATCTTTTATCTTTCATGTTTGGTTTTTGGTGGCCAAGGGCTTCCCAAGGAAACAATGATTGAATATCAAAGGGGAGCTATAGTGTGTTATTAACTGTAGTGCCTCTTTACTTTCTTATTTCTTTTGTTTTTCTTCCTAACAGATGAAAACTTTGTGTGTTTGACCAAACACGAGCCCATTGGTGTATGTGGAGCAATTATTCCGGTGAGTTGGTGGATGTTCTGTCAGACTTTGTGCCCAGTGACAGTTATGATCGTTGTATTTTA
>JAZGTJ010015474.1:0-13354 GCA_036877575.1 Botia almorhae | reverse complement strand
GCCATTTCCTGGCCTGAGAAATCTAATGTCACACCCTCTACAGGACCCCCATCACAGCCTCAGCAGGGTACTGGACTCTAATGAACACCAGACCAGACTGTCTGCTTTCAAACACACACACGGTATCATATGTGGTTTATGAGGACATAGACGTAACTGGTCAGCTAGTTTTTATATTGTTCCCCTACCCCCACCCTAACCCTCACAGAAAACTTTTGCCATGTTTTAATTGCCAGAATGTTTCAATTGACAAAATAAATTGTTAAATAAACCAAAAATCAATCAATCAACAAATTCATCTAAACTGGGACATTCCATAGACTTTTATTGTTTTTATACACAACTAGCTTTAAAAAACTTTCTTTACTATATTTTTATACAGTTTTTACAAACAACGATTTCTCCAAAAGAGATTTTGGGGTACAAATTTGTCCTCAAAATATGGTTACGTAAACGCCCACCTTACACACACACACACACACACACACACACACAGTAACAACATGGGTAGAAATGAGAGTTGATTGTGTGTGATGCTGACCAGCGTCTTGTAGTCGATCTGCTGTCGGATGAGTTTGTCTTCACTGAGGGAGTATCGCGCCTCTCCTGTGATGGCGTCTATAGGGCCTTTTTCCATCTGCTGCTTTATAGCACAATACAGCATGAAGAGAGGCTCACCTGCACACTCCTGTAGAGAGAGAGAGACAGAGAGAGAGAGAGAACAGTGTGAGTGTAAGAGAGAGAGAGAGAGAGAGAGAGAGAGAGAGAGAAAATAGTATAAAAGAGCTGCTGTCATGTGCTGCATTTACTCAAAAATATTTGATACGCATCACATTACTGTATCCAAGTCCATCTGTAGATTTGAAAGCTGCCAAAAGGGGGAGCTAGAGCTTCCCTTTATTGCCAACACTGACACAGTTATCAGAATACCAGCCTATTAATCATTCTGATCAATAAATTGGTGTTAATTTGGCAAAATACATATTACTCTCACACTCAGTCACATTTAATTGCTGCAAAGTAACTGTTGTATTTCTGCAAGAGCTGGAAACAAGTTACCTTCAGGAACTTGTGAAGCAGGAACGCAAACCAGTTGGTGAGCATCTTCTCAGCTACAGACTCAGTCCTGAACACACAAGCACAAATGCTCTTCTGTGAGAAGGTGAGATGTACACACTCATTTCAAGATTATGGCATAGCAGGAACACATCTGAGCTGGTAACCAGAAGGCTGGTTTGATCCCTACAAAGAGAGAGTCATTCGCTTTCACCACAGAACACTTAAGCACACTTAATCTACTGCATGTTGCTCTTGGGAAACTGTCTCTGTAGTGTACTAAACGTTACTTTCGGCAAAAGTGTGTTCTAAATAACTGTTCGCTTACTATACTACCTGACTATTGTTGGAAATATTATTACTGGTGTTAATCAGTTAAGTAGGGCTTTACTTTTGAATTTTAAACCACACGACTTAAGTTACTTGCTATGTGTTACTAAAGAAACCTTCGCCAACCCTGTTACATGGTTTTGGATGTTTTTGCTATTCCTCTTTTTTTTTAAAAAGAAGAGCGAGAGATCTTGCTAGCATTCGGAGAGCGCCTTTGTTTCCATTCCTGTCATTTGTCCATTTATTTATGTTTTTGTTGTGACCACCCTCGTCTCATTTCGTTTTATCTTCACTTTGAGACGAGGGACGGATTCAGACGCAAACCCTTAGCGACAAGCAGACGCAGCACTCAGACACTGTTCTCTGGAGTTGTGGCCAATAATTTGGTATGTGAGAAAGCGTAAAGAACGAGCTGAGGGTCTGTTGAAGACAGAGCAGGTGGAAAACTCAAGACAGAGAAGGAGAAAGAGAGAGAGAGAGAGAGAGAGAGAGATAAGGGAGGCAGAGGAAGAGACAGAGGAGGTACAAACAGCAGTCTGACGGGAACAGTTAACGAGCATGAAAAATACATGAAAGAGTTATTCCCTCTTCTGACAGCTGAGCGTGTCTGTCGAATACCAACACCTCCTCTCTGCTTCTGGATCATTCCAGAAACCTCTCCAGTTTTGTGCCTTTTCAGGTTGATAAGGTGGTTTCGAAACAAATGATGTTTTCACCTTTCGTGATGACTTCACTTCCTGAAAGGATGATGACAATGACGATGATGTCATAATGGCCTCGATTGATTGGTTGGTTGATTGATTGGCTAGTTGTTGTTTTTTTCATAAAAGGGGAAAAATATAATGGTAACAGGGTTGATGTACAACACTTAATACATTAGATTTACTAAAATCTAAAAATATGTATATAGGTTGAGAAATTGTTTAAAAATTTAGATCCATATTTGTTGTCATATAACATGCATACTGGCTAATACCGCAAGAAAAATTAGGAAACACGCGGGTGAAGACAAGCCAAAGATTATCATTAAAACTTAAATAAAACTAATTTTTTTTTACTGGATTTTGTTGCATCTAGAAAATGGCTATAGTAAAACAGTGAAAATTTGAATCAGCTGTTATAACGGTTATTTTTACACGAGTATATGACCCTTCCCTCAAGCTCAGTGCTCAAACAATGCAAAGCATCTTTTAATTTTGATACATCTCTTTTTTAAGAGGGATGAGCATTATGTTCACTTATAGACATAAAAACACACACAGGCAACACAGGATTATGTAATATCAGCAATGTACTTGATGCCTAGCACGACACACACCAGCTGCAAAGTTACACACACACACACACTTTCACACACTCCACTTGGCTGCTATGGGGTCAGTGAGGTAGCATACCAGCAATTTACTAAACAGCACTGAGAGAAAATGACTTTTAATGCATGTGGAAATAACTATGATTATACCACCGAAACAGCCTGCAAACACTAAGTGTGGAGAGTGTGTGTGTGTATTTGCGTGTATGTGCGCGTGTGTGTATGCGAGTTCGGATCGGACAGACTGGGTTAGCTCAGTTAGGCCAGGTTTTGATAATGATAACCTGTACTCCCAGTGAATCCACGTGACTGGACAGATCTGATCTAATATATTTTAGACAACACTCAGACATACTTCAGACACCCTAAACTGATGGTGCTGTTTTGAAACATGCTATAAGAGTCTCAACAGAGCAGTGAGGCCCACTAGGGGGCTTCAACAAATTTCCAAGGGTCTCAAGATGACTTAAAATTATTTGAAAAAAAACTCTACATTTCTTCGTGTTTGTTTTAATAACAAACACACATCTCTCTAGATATGCCAAGCTGTAGAATATTTCACTGGGTTGAATTTGTGAGGCTTTAACAATGGGGGAGGGGAGCTTGAAGTCCAAAAGCTTGAGGTCCAGTGTGCTAGATCGCTTCCAAGTTTCTAACATAGTCCAACCATGTTTAGGCGGTTTATGAGCTGTTCCAGCTGTTCCTGACTAAACTCGCAAAACAATTTTTTGGTCATTTTTTTCTATTTGTTTTTAATTTAATGTCGAGTTTCACTGGTGGCTAGACATATGCGTATTGACATAAAAACAATCTGTACTTGCATGACTAGAAAATAACAGCCATGAAATAGACCGACTAGCTTTAAAGATGAGTTATTAGCGTACCGAGGGCTTTGAGTTTTTATATTCAGAAGCTTAAGAGGCCATTAACATAAAGATGATGTGATTTGCATGATGTGGTGTTTGTTGCTCTGTGTCTGAGGTATTCACTCATCCGGGCTCGTGCATTAGCAGATTGCAAATGCTAATTTTACTGAGAGAATAAACAGGCCTCCTAAATAAGGAGTCGGTCAAATTATGCCTATTTAATAATGCATTGCAGGGAAAAAAATCAGTCCGGCTCTCACACCGAGACGGATGAAACGACGTCTAATACAAGACATGATGCAAGACGGAGTGAAACGGGGAAAGTCTTCATCATCTTCATCGGTGTGGTAAGTGTGTCAGTTTGCCTCATTGTTCTGAAGGACAGTGTGTATTCCAAAGAACGAGTGTGTGGCTGTCTGTACAACACATTTTAATGTTTATATATTCTCTTTTAAGCCTGTCAACTTTTCTTTGTGCTCTACCTGTTTTCTTCTAGGTCTGTGAGCTCTGGGATTCAGCACTTGGGTGAACCTATGTGTATTTGTGCACCGACGCATGAATTCATACCTGACACTCATTCACTGTGTGTGTTAATCTCTCTCACACACACACGCACACACACACACACAGCGTGCGCGTCTGAGCGGCAGCGTGTTTGATGTTGGTTGCATCAGGTTTTGAAGGAGTGTTTCCTGTCTGTTTCCTTCAGCAGTTAATCAGATCAATGATGAATGCTGACAGACACAAAGACTCTCAAACACACACACGCCCACACACACACACACAAACACAGGGGCTAAACATTACTGCTACCCAATACTGTATTTATCACTTTTTATGTAAGTTGTCCTCTAGGCCAGCTGAAAGCTGAATCATGAGGGGAATATACAAGCGATTTAAGACAGAATTAAGTAAAAACATGATAAAGAACAATTTCCAAATGCATAAAAATACTTTTGTCAATCATAGGTAGCTGTATATACATCTTTCCAGCTAACAGGGAACATTGTCAGAATGTTGGCTAATGTTCCCTAAGAGTTCTCTCAAAGTTGCCAAAAAATGTTGGTATGATATGCAAAAAAATTTACATATCATATACATCAAAAATTACAAAATGAATAAATGTTTGAATAACGTTCTTAGAACCAAGCGATAAGGTTGATGCAACGTCTAAAAAATTGGACGTTTTGAACATTTCGGGAATAACATTTTTGTTACTTAATGGGAATGCTAAGGATACATTCGTACAACCTAAAACTGTTAGCGAGATTACCCTCTTTCCGATACCCCCATCCAAAGGACTGTCAGCAGCAAATTCGATTTTCGAATTCTGAGGACCGTCGAGTCAATATCTCACTTCGAAATATATTTCAGACCTTCGGAAACCAATCTCCAAAATCTCTTCATTGTCGATTTGATGCTTTAAAGACCCCCTTTACCACAAAATCACTGTTTTCTTACTCCAGAAAGGAAACACACACAAAGACACGGCCTGCTCATCCCTCAGTGAGAAATGTTAAAACAGGAAGTTAATAGTAGCTATTTGAGCTATTCATCGCCTCAGTCATCTCAGAGAAACCTTCCTTCCTTTTCTGTTGTCCTTCTTCCGTCATTTTTTTGTTGATGTTCCTTCTCTTTGCCTTTTATTCCTCCTTTAATTGAGTATCATTAATGAACGCGAGGGTTTTATTAGCCGTTAGCGTGTTTATGAGTTGCGCGTGTGTGCGCGTGTCTGGAGGGCGGTAAAGGAATGCTTCACTGAAGGGACGACACGCAATGCGATGTCTCTCAGTAATAGTCCATTCAGAGCGACTCTGGGCGCCTGCAAATCTCATTAAGGGAAAACGTGTACACGCGCTCGCTGACACGCACACACATAAACAGAAACATGAGAGAGCCTGGGGCGAAGAAGCCTTTCCATTTTCAGGCACCATTCTCCACAGATATCAAAATACAAGACAGAGAGAGAGAGAGAGAGAGAGAGAGAGAGAGAAACTCAAAGTTTATAGAAGTCATTTGTTGCTTTTGTAACAACCCCCTGGCCTACAATTTCCTATCCTCTCTCTATTGTACTCTGAAAACGTGTTTGACACAAACAGCGTCCTGCCATTAAGACACTGACTGAAATTAAACAAGATAATAAAAAGACAGAGGCTAGGCATTAAAATCTGATTCGGTTAATGGCGATAAAACAAACAAAAACAAACAAAAATATCCCTACAAGTTTAGTTATGTCTGACCTCCATTCATCTTTCAAATCTCCTTTCAAAAACAAAAAAAACACACACACAAAAGCCGACGTTCCTTCACTGTACAACTGAGTTTTCATTTATTGTGTATTTTCCACTGTGACGAATCAGTCTGTGTGGATTCCCCACTGACTGGAGTGAAAAACAGAGGCCCACAACAAGCTTGACTCTTGTAAGTTTCTCCATCTCTCTCACAATCAAATAAAGATAAAACAGACAAGCCAAATTAATGTCTATGATGCTTTAGGCTATTTGAAATTAAACATACGGGCAGTCTGATGACCACAGAGACCAGACAGACCCTTGTTATTTTTCACAGTCGGTTATCATTAAATGTAAGTGGGTCACTTTGTGGAAATAAATGAGGGCTTCTGTTGATATTGCCTGATTCCTTAAGATGTCTCATTTGCAAGCAACTGCCCCACAGGCATCTTTGACATTCATTATTTTCCTTAACACACAGTGTTCTTTGTTCTCGCATCAAGAAAATGCATTAAGACCATCAAAGTTGCTTTTTGCTTATGATACTGTCAGCTCCAACTATGTAGTGCGACTTTTGTTGCTTTTGTTTTTGTTCTTGTGCATTTGGCTTTCTGATACGTGTTAAAGACATCACAGTTTTTTCCTCCGTGTTACTGCACTTTCTGTTGAAACAGGAAGTCTATCGGCACGCTAACCTTAATGTTTCATTAGCACCTTACAACAGGAAGTGAGGTCACACAGTCAAGGCTATTTGATCAAGAAACCAGAGTTGGGACAAGCTCCAGATGTGTCTTATTATCAGGAAACTGTTGAGACAGGGGTCACAACAGGGGTGTGCTTCTCTATCCTCAAGGATCAATTGAAATCAAAATACTTGAGGCGGACGGGGAGAAGAGAAAAAGGGGAAGAATAACGCCCTGTATTAAAGGAACAGAAAAACAGAACAGCGAGAAACAGCCCAATCGATGTGGAGGGTCTGGAGCGAGCAGCACTCATAGACAACTGCACTTTCTGACGTGACATCGACAGGAAACTGCGCACATAGATGGAAGTAGCTGAGAGTGATAGACAAAGCAGGAGGAAATGCTAAATAAACAAAAGTGAAGAAGAAACGGATTTCTAATTCAGTCGTCTCGTTCAGCAGATGCTTTCTAGAGAAGTGAGGACACGGAGCGCAAACAAGGGCGAGAGGAGCATGTTGCATCCATAATCTCCTAAATTCCCACAGAAAAAGGAAAAGTATCATCCACAACTACGAGCCCCTGATCCCCGCGGCCCCAGTCTGCCAGTGCTGGTGGATTAGTGTTTTGTTTTCCTAATGACGGCACATAATGAGAGAGACGAGACATCTGTCGCGTTAAATAACAGGATAATCCACATTTCCCTGCATTTATTTACTGTGACTATTAATGAGCTGAGTCACATGACCACACGGGGAGCAGCAGTACCGTTTTGAATATTCAAATTGTGACGCACAGCTGATAGAATGCTGTATTCCGCAAGAACACATCACCTAAAGCTAAAATACACTTAATGTTCTGTAATGAAAGCAGCCGTGGACCGGGATGCGTGTTCACCCTCCGGCGACTCTTTGTTTAATCAATATGACTCTAAACCTTCTAGCTGACACGCTGGTATGGAAAGCCTCTGAAAACCTATACAAATTTAGAGGGAGGGAATAAAGGACGAGAGACAGAGAGGGGGAGAGAGAGAGAGGGAGAGAGAGAGCAAGAGGAAGAAGAAACAAGTGAGCCACTCATAAATGTTCTATGAGAGCCAAGCAGAACTGATAAAGTAACGCTGACAATGGGGACAAACTTAGAGGCAGGAGAGAAATACAAAACAGAAAAGAGGGATCTTTAGACTGTGAATCGATCTAGTTATCAGGCTGTAATCTAAGCGAACAGAAAAGAAAACATCTAGCTCTATGAGTTACTTACTGTATTCAGATAACAGTAACTTAACTCACACAGCACTATTACTGTACAACCATAACTACTGATTTCACAAACATGGAACAAAAACCAAGCAAAACTGAAAACAAACCAACAAACAACGAAATTAAACCTTTAAAAATAAAACGCTCACCTGCAGCGTGACCTAGTCTTATACGTGCACTGTAATTGTGTATGGTTGTGCATAATGTACATCATTAAAACAACAACAAGTTTAACTAGAACTATACTAACCTCGACTCACAAAGGTGCTCGCTAACAAACAGCAACCATAACACTGTCAATCACACACCACCTACATCCCTGATATTTGCATATCCACATTTGCATATTGATTCATAGTCCATTAGAAGTCATTATAATCATTATAATGTGACAACAAATGAGTACATTTAAATATTTATTCTATGTGGCTGGATGACATCTGCTCAGATTATGAATGCATGCCTGTATCTATTCATTTATATACATTTGTATTGATATCGGCCAGCCCAAGGTTTTATTCCTGGTGACTTCTGGCTCTGGTTTTGTAAGACACTTCTGTGTAAAGCAGCTTTGAAACAGTGTGTATTGTTAAAATTATAACATGCATTTCTGTGACAATTACAGTCAGGTAAAAAGGGAGAGAACCTCAATACATCTTTATTGTGTGTGTGTGTTTCTCTCACCTCCTCAGCAGTAGTTTGGGATGGTTCTTGCTCTCCAGGTTCTTCTCGATGAGGTCGGAGAGCAGGTGCTTCAGCACGTCCGTCGCGTACTCCAGTCGACCCTGCAGAGCCGTCATGATGAGCGACGCCACGTTGCCGCGGTCACGCATGGAGAAGGAGCGCTGCATTTCCAGCGTTCGGATAAACGTCAACAAAAACACCTTGTTGTTTATCAGCTGGGCGAATAGTTTCAGAGCTTTTTCCACACTCAGCTGCCCGTTACCAGACACCTGGAACACACGACAACAATCTTCACCACTGGAAAAATACTAACGTGACCACACAAAACCAACTTTATGGACAAACTATGAACGAAATATAACAATTCAAACAGAATTTACATGCTAAGCACACATGCTAAACTGCAACAGCAGCGAAAGGACATTTTGACCGGGTATTTTTAGTCCCGCCCACTGTGAAATCTCATTGGTCAAAAATTAGTGAGGCAAACGCGTGTGTTGATAAATTCTATTAAAGCAGATGACCTCCAGCAGATGACCTCCAGGTTTACCTCCAGCTCTCTGAGTACAGGATGGTCCTCGATCCCAGGAAATAAGACCCTCATGGCGTATGTGCGGTAATCCAGATATGGGATTCCAGCTCGGTCCAGATCACTGGTTAACTCATTAATATCTGTCTGCAGCTCCGCAAACGCTGGAAACAGAGACGGGAGAGAAACAACGTATGACATCATCATTTCAACACAATTAACAATTTATAGTTCAATGTCAACTTATTATTGTTTGACTCTTATGGAACCTGCCAATATTATGACAAGCTTCACAAAAATATTGGTTTTCATCTTCCAAAAGTTTTGCTGTAATGCAAAAAACTCAAACTCATGAATGTAAATACATTGTGTTTTTAAAACATATTACTTTCATTATACAGCATCTATAGTATTGAATATGGTTGCGTGTACGTCGATTTAAAACACATTAAAGCAATATTTTGTATTAGGGTACACTTTTATGAACAATAATTGGTACAGTATTTCCTGACAGTAATAAAAATTAAGAATCAACATTGAAATAATGGAAACAACACTAATAAAGAAAAAGAAAAACTAATAAAAGAAGGTTTTAGTACGTAACTGTCATGAAAAGATTTGTGTGGACGTTTTTGTGAACATTTTAGGTTTGTTTCGACACAAAAAAGGACCAAACACAAGACAGAATCTTTAATGGTGTTCTAATCACGATTTCTTGACTTCATTCAGTCCAGTTTTATTTAGATTTACACACTTGGTAGACGCTTTTATCCAAAGTGACTTACATTGCTTTATACTACACATTGGGTATGTGCAATCCCTGGGATCGAACCCATGACCTTGGCGTTGTTAACGCCATACTCTAACCACTGAGCTACAGGAAAGCTGGATAAAGAGTTTCAGGTTCTGATGAAGTTCCAGAAGGCTGACAGAGAGCGAACCAAAATAACATCTCTGTATTTCTATTTATCTCTCTCTCTCTCTTGTTCTCTCTCTCTCACAAACTCACAGGGAGTAAATTGAAGGCTGCTGAAGTGTCTGTCCCCTGCCGCTGGAGGCTGTAGGTGGGATGTCTTTAATTGGGTCCATTCTCACAAAGCCTGAGGCAGTCTACTCTCTCTCTCTCTCTCTCTCTCTCTCTCTCTCGCTCACGTTTTCTCTCTCTGTTCTTGAATCTCTGTTTCTGCTCATCATCTCTTTCTGTCTATCAGTTCTTTCCTCTCATCTTAAACACACACCATCTCTCAGGCACAAAGCTCTGCGGCTGACAGCAGGGATTCTGAGGAACTCCTCACGGCTCTGGCGTCTGTCAACACAAGCCTCATGCACTCATCGCTGCTAACGATGGGTCATGGACGCTCTCTTGGTTTGGACTGTGTGCATGAAGCTGTTTTATCTGCCAACAGCCTCCTGAAACCTTCAGCCACTTATGTGTGAGGCATCAGCCATGGCTGAGAATTTGATTGGTGTAACTCGTCATAGGTGGCCTCTATAGGTGCTAGCAACCAATCTATAGCAGCTAGGTGAAAATGTGCGTTTCCATTATAGCTGTTACTATATAGTGCATTTTAAAATGCTGGAAAGCCGTACTGACCAATCAGTATTCAGGAACTGAATTTGTACATATGATACATTCAAACTATATATATTTTTAAAGTTGCAATCCGTAACTTTTCAAGTTAAAAATAAACAAAAACCAGCCATTGAGGAAGTATATAACAGATCAGTGTTCAAAACGGTCTCCTTACCCTGCTTTGCGATTTTAAGTTTAAAATAATGATTTAGAGTTTGAGCTGCCAGGTCCAGTTTCTCAGGAACATTTTCTCGCGAATCAAACCGAGGACCAAACACACAAATATTCAGTAACACAATATAGTGAATGTCTGTTCGCTTGGTTAATATGTGTTTTCCTGTATCTTTCTTACCTTCCTTGCACTCCAGCGCGACCCTGGACTCCAGGTTGTCCATTTGCATCTGGAGTCTCTTGAGCGTTAGGTCATTCTCTCTGGATTTGCGCTTGTAGGCAATAAGCACCAAGATGACGATGATGAGAAGAAGGCCACCGCCCGCAGCGATGCTGACGATGGCGGGAAGAGTCAGGAGACTGTCGGAAAGAATGTTGACGGAGCCGGGAGACACATGCAGGCCACCAACTTGAACCTGAGTCAGATTAAACAAACGTACAATATATACATGAGAATCAAGGCAAAACTACAGATACACACATAAAGATACAAACAAAGATACAGACCAACAACACATACACCCACACAAACACACAAATACATACATACGCACGCACACACACTCACATACACTTCAAGTAAACAGTGCTTTGTATGTTTTGGGGCAGCACATAACACAGTAATTGCTTTTCTGTTTCTACGGAACTTCAAGCTACTTATTTTATTTGAAACTTCAAGTAAATGAAAAATGTATATATGTTATTAACTGAAAATAAAAACTAAACTAAAACTGAAACTGAAATAAATTTGATTGAAGTTATAGCTCAATATTAAACATAAGTATCAGAAAGACAAAAGCACATAAAGCTAAACCAATAAATCTATAAAAACCACAATAAAGCAAATTATTGTTTTGTTTTAAGTCTGCTGCAAATTAAGGCGGGAAAACGGTGCGAGTGGAAAGAAAACTGTACCATGATTTTGTACTGGCCGGTGAGGTTCGGCGGTTCACACAGCAGCTGCGACTCAGACACGGTGACAGAACATGGAGTTTCTCCAATCAGAACACTGTAATTCAGCTTTACACCACCGGAAGCAGAGGGAACCAGATTCTTACCCTGAAACGCAGTTACATTTATGCGTTTGGCAGATGCTTTTATCCAAAGCGACTTACATTGCATTATACTATACATTGATTCTGAGTATGTGCAATCCCTGGGATTGAACCCATGACCTTGGTGTTGATAACGCCATGCTCTAACCACTGAGATACAGGAAAGCTATGTATATACTTAGTAGGGTTGCAAAGCTGGTGAATTTTCCAAATATTCCAGCTTGGAATATTACAGGAATTTCATCTGTGCGCCAATCATTCCTAAATATTCCTGTAAATTCCCACAAAGTTTCCAAAATTCCCAGAACTTTGCGAGCCTAGTACTTACAAACGTATAGGTTACACATTTTTTGGGATTCGTTATATATGCTTGGGTAGTAACAGTGTAAGGGTGTACGTCTTAGGGTCAAAGGTCAAGTCTCTGTACCTTTAGAATAATAGGGGAGCCAGGCTTCTGTTCCAGTATGCCGTTGGTGCTGAGAGGCTCAAAGTAAGGGTTGGGGTAGTACAGGAAGTTAGTGTTGTTGTACACTAGAAGAGCCTGCACGTTATTGAAGATGAAGCCAAACTCGTCCGCGTGCTTCACCGAGTCCAACCCGGGCCGGTACTCCGCGGTCAGGGAGGGAGCGAAGCAGCTCATAGTCGTCATGTTCAGAATCTTACACACCTGGAAGAGACAGAGAGAGAGAGAGAGAGAGAGGTTGATATATGCTTTCATTTTTCAAGAGTAATTGTTATTCATTGTTTTATCTCAGTTCAGTTCTTTCCCATTAAGATTCTCTTGACAGCATCTGTTTTCAAGTGTGTTTCAGTGAACAGCAAAGAGTACAGCTGCGTTTCCCTTTGTTAGACAACAACACAGCCAGAGAACAAAGAAGTGAAAAGCTTTTATGTCCCAAAGTCAGAAACAAACTAAGAGAAAACATTTAAAGTGTGAACGACACTGATCAAATCTCTTCATTTTACACGGTCTTCTATTCAGCAGATCTTCCTCAGAAATGAGGCACATCTACTTATGAGGTAAAAAACCTACAAAAGCTGCAGAATGTGTCCAGTTCATATTTCGCCCCAAAATCAAAAGAAATAAGAAATCCTTTTCAGGATCAAAAACATTATTTTGCATTGTGATATTAATCTCATGACATTTAAGAGTTCCTTTAAGTTATGGTGAATCAAATCAAAAAGTACTGAATTACAATAATTTACATAAAAATATAAACGTTTACATTAAAATGTGATTCACGATTAAGAGAAATACAAAAATGTGGTCAGAGGGCCTTATTTTTATAAAAATAATATCACAATGCAAAACATTTAAATGGCCCTATATTAAAATATTGGACACTTACTTAATGTAAAATATGATTTAACTTTTTTTTGGTCTGGATGAAAAGCCACAGCTGCAAGGTGACTATGTTTAACGAAGACAAACAGCTGGAATTAACGCCAACACTTTCATACCTTAAGTACGCAACACCTGCAAGCATTCCTACAGGTCAACCAGTAGAGCATTACGTTGGCGGTGCAAAGGTTGTGGGTTCGATTTCCAGGAACACATGTACTGATAAAATGTATACTTTAAGTCATTTTTGGATAAAAGCGTCTGTC
>JAZGTJ010015473.1:0-13354 GCA_036877575.1 Botia almorhae | reverse complement strand
AAGTCACTGCAAATGGTTAAACTGTGGCTCCAGGAAAGTTTATTGCAAAACTTTCAGTGCAGTTTTTACACGGTTTTACACTTCATGGTTTGCCAGATTGCAAGCTGTCAGTTATTTCCCAAAATTCTGTGAGTGTAAGTGTGATGTGACACAGTGTTGAAACCCTGTGTTGATGTTTAGGCTCCTGTGTGTGTGTGTGTGTGTGAGAGTGAGAGAGTAAGAGGGAGAGAGAGAGAGAGAGGGAGAGAGAAAGAGGGAGAGGGAGAGAGAAAGAGGGAGAGAGAGAGAGAAAGAGGGAGAGGGAGAGAGAAAGAGGGAGAGGGAGAGAGAAAGAGAGGGAGAGAGTGAGAGAGAGAAAGAGTGAGAGAGAGACAGAAGGGGGTGAGGGAAGGATATCTAAAATTATATTCTCTATTAAGGACCAGAGCCACAGAGCTGTCTTTGTGTCACAGATATAATACCGCTGGTCTCCAAGGAGACTTTAACATTTACTACAACAGTTGAATAAGGATCAATGTGAAAGCTGAAGTGTGTAATGTTTTCAGGTGTTAAAATAAAGTTTCCATTCCTGGCTTAATATGCAGAAGCAACTTATTTAAAGACATTTGTGGGTTCATTTGAACTGTAAAACTATCAAAACATTTGTTTGTATGAGCAGCCTCACTGCAACATTGAGTCAAGACTTAATAGCCTCAGTTTTGGGCGTGACTGTCTGTTGAGGCGACCAATAGCAGTGGGGGTTTGGGGAGTCTTTCATTTAGGAATGCAGAAATGATACATTTCATCTTAAAAGTTTTTAAGAGCCGGTTACAGATATGAGTAGTTTTGTAAGCATGATTGCGTGTGTTGTTTTTGATGTTGTTTCTCAATGTAATTTGTATTTTTTCTGTAGTTACTCAGTCGTGGGCTTCATCGACAAAAACAAAGACACTTTGTTTCAGGATTTCAAGCGCCTGCTTTACAACAGGTCAGTATTACCAAACAATCGTATTCCCTGCCAGGTGTCACATGATGCCCGTGACATATCTGTCCTCCTGCTTCCCTGTGTTTCACAGCTCAAACCCTGTGCTGAAAGCCATGTGGCCTGAGGGCAAGCTGAGCATCACAGAGGTCACCAAGCGACCCCTGACTGCTGCCACACTCTTCAAAAACTCTATGATCTCTCTGGTGGAGAACCTGGCCAGCAAGGTACGTGTGTGCAGGCCTTGCTTTTGTAATGCACACTGTGTTACAGCTGCAAGGAGTGCTCACCATTTACAACTGTGTCTTCACTCCATCTAGGAGCCATACTATGTGCGATGCATAAAGCCAAACGATGTTAAGTCTCCGCTCCTGTTCGAACATGAGCGCTGCAAGCACCAGGTGGAGTACCTGGGCCTACTGGAGAACGTCCGGGTGCGCAGAGCCGGTTTCGCTAACCGACAGACCTATCCACGGTTTCTTCAGAGGTGACCACTGTACTGCCATCTTCATACTTTAACCGTTTAGTTGTCATTTAGGTTTGAGTCGCTATTTGTGAACATTCTCAGCACACGAATTGTCGTCTCTTGGCGTCATCGCTTTTGCGACAGCTTGCGTGAGACCTTCAGCTGCTAGTGTCATCGATCGGATCACGAAGGTCTTGCGCAACCTCAGCGTGTCTGAAAGCTGTCAAATTTTTGAGTACTGTCATGACCAAGTGTTATGCTCCCTAAAGTGTTTTATGTAACAATGACGTGCTAGCTGATTTTAGTGTCAGGAAGATGTTTTTCAGTGACCTCGACCAATTCTGAGAGGGTTAGTCGTAAGGAGTTTTAAAAAGCATATATTGTGCTTTTTTTATAAACAGGATCCTTGAGCACAAACACTTCAACTTAATTGCAGTCAAAATGTATTCTTAAGCCTCGAGTCTTGCTATAATTAGGGATAAAATTAGTTATTGGAACAGGTAGCCAGTACTTGTTGCAAATGATGTCTCTCTGAATACATTGCTCAAAGGAGTTAGTCCTCTTTGAAAAGCTTTTGCCACGGATCTGATGAGTTGATGAGATTCTGTCACTTCAGAGAAAGTCACACTAAATGGAACACTAATTGAGAATGCAATGTTAAAAGCACTCCCAGAATGCTTAGTGTCTCTGTGAAGGGCGACAGCTGTGCATGGAATATAATATACTACTTAGAACAAAAGCTGGACAACTGATGTTTTAGGGCTTAAATGGGCCTGGCCTCCGTAGATATAACAGTGTGGTTTTGTGAAATGTGTATCGTTGCTATGGGTTTAGTGTAAACACATTAACACGTTTATGCTTTTTTTTTAGGTGTGGCCTTTTTGTTCACACTTTTTAAAGCTATTACATTATACTTGTTTGAAGAATTGTTGATTCTGATTATTAATATTGTTATAGCTTTAATAATCCTCTTCCCTTTTCGCTTGTCAGATATAAAATGATCTCAGAGTTCACCTGGCCCAACCATGATCTGCCATCAGATAAAGAGGCAGTGAAACGTTTGCTGCAGGGCTGTGGGTTCGAGCATGATGTGGCCTACGGAAAAACCAAAGTGTTCATCCGCACCCCCCGAACCATCTTCAGTCTGGAGGAGCAGAGAGCAGAGATGGTGAAGAGAATCGTCCTCTTTCTGCAGAAGGTTCGAAACCCATCCTCAAACATATTGTGCCTCATTCTTTTAATGTGTATGCACACATAATTGTGCGTAAAACTTGCGCTAAACATGTTTAGACAGAAATCAAGATTCATCAAGTAGTTTGCACTTACTTTTGCACTTTTTCTGCATTTTGTAATTTAGAACCAACTAAAACTACACATGCAAAAATCATATGGTGGTCTTCTGGTTGCCATAGAAACAGGGACTGTATTAAACAGAAATGATATATCATTTTTGATATAGGGTAACAAAAAATTTATATGTGAACATACCAGTTCGGCTGAAATATTGTTTAAGAACATTTTCTGCATACAATATTATTGTAAGCAATTTTTAGGATCTGTTATTTAAAAGTTAAGTTAGATGCCATTATTTTGGGTCCCTGCTGTGTAGATAATCTATATAGATATATAGAAAAGTTATATGTTCTCAGACAAAATGGAATACAATAAATCTCTACTTTACTATAATGGCGTACAATTTTAACATGACATTCATCATACATCTTTTGGTATTGCGTTGGTTTTCTCAAATTATTTCTGATTCGAAGAATTTAATGAGCCAATTCTGAAAAACACATCTCAGCGTTGAACCTGTTGGCACCCATCATGTGCAGGCGGATTTTAAAATCGAATTCTTACGCTCTGATGCCCAGAGACTCCAACGCACACGCTCGCCCACAGCCTAATCAGTTCCAGAAGCGCGCGAGGTGCCACATCCGCGGCATAAGTTTCTGCGACTCATTGACACCATTGCTTTTCAACAACAGACCTCACACCACAGCAGACAAAACAACAGCCAGGCAACCAGCAAAGCAAAAGACAAACAAATCCCTCCACCCCTGACCATTTTTCCTATTGTGCCTCTGTAAATACACAACAAACAGCTCTTCTAATATCCTGCTTCTGTCGTTTTATTGGGACATGTTTTTTTATATATTTGCTTAGGAGGCTGTGAACGTTTAAAATGGCGGATTAGTTGACTGCCATTGTCATTTAACTGTCAAAATAAATGATCGTAGGATCATCGCTAGCTGCTGTATATTCCCCACTGTCGTTTTCTGTCTTCAGTGACTGACAGTTATTGGAGTTCAAAGTATGTATCCTGTCAGAGTGCCTGCGCATCGGGTCTTTCTGCCTCTCCTGCTGTTGTCAACGCCTATTCGCATTTTCAGGAGATTTTATCAGGGGGGCCTCCTGTTATCAAGATGCTTTTGAACGCAAACCGACATCGTTTTTCGTGGCGTTTGCGTGCAATATCAAACTCACGGTTGTGTGCTCGTAGCTCTGTTTTTCTGTCTCCTAAGACTTCCCGAGTGATCCTGTGGCAGATATCACTGTTACATTTTTGATATATCTGCATCAAAGATTGATTGTTTGACCTTTTCTGTTGATGCAGATGTTGGATAGGGCTGAGGTGTCCTTCCTGCACAGGTTAATCTTGTGTTACCTCAGGGGACAGAAACGTTATTTCTGGAAATGTTGTCATTGTATTAATCGTGTTGTACACCTCCAGGCAATATTAGAGCATCCCAGTGGAGCTGATATCAGTTGTGTCTGTTTTCTTTGAGTGACGGGCACCAGCTTGTTATTGTGCATGAAAACCAACCAACGGTTGCCTCTGAACATTGAAACCATTCATTTGTGTTTATTCTGGTCCCCTACGCATTGTATTCAGCATTGGATAGTCTTCCACACCACACAATCCCTTAATCAGCATCTGGCAGGCAGGTTTGACTCGTGCCAAGTCTGACAGTTTTGCCAGAGGTTTTAAAATTTGTGCCAGGGCCCCCAATAAACCTGATGATAACGACTACAGCTCATTTGTGTGAATCTTCGTTACCCATGATCCTTTGCAGCATGCTTGCTCTCTTCCTTTGTCTTGCTCTTGGGTTTTGTGCATTGCTCTTGGGGATGCGTTGAGGATCTTTCATCTTTTTTAAGCTCCTCAACCAAAAGAACCCACAATCCCTAATCAGCTCCCAGTTTTTTCTCACCTCCTCCTCCTTCCTCACGCACTGATTTCTCGTTCGCAGTCTCACTCCACCTCTCCCTCACGGATCTCCTGCCATTTTTCTGTATCATTTCCTCCCTCCGCCCCCTCTCCACTCTCACTAAGCCGTTCCGCCTTGCCGCTTTTCTCATAGGTGGTGAAAATACCCAGAATCCTCTGTTCACCCATCAGACTCCTCAGGCTTTGAACAGAGGCAATTGAAAGCAGTTCATATAAGCTTGTACAAAACACAACCACAGAGCTTCTGTATTATTCATGAATTCCCTTCCGTTAATTAATATTTCATATGTTCAGGCCCGGCATCCACATCATTAGCAACGTTAGCTT
This sequence comes from Botia almorhae, assembly GCA_036877575.1. Lineage (NCBI taxonomy): Eukaryota > Metazoa > Chordata > Actinopteri > Cypriniformes > Botiidae > Botia > Botia almorhae. The sequence goes on along the minus strand of JAZGTJ010015473.1, from coordinate 8,371 downwards.
TTCTCTTCTTGCTTATTTTATTAATTACATTAAACTAAACATTGTGGATTGTGTTGTGTTGACTGTGGCATCTCAATGCTCAGAGACTCTGTAAAAGCACTTAAAAGTCTCCTATAATTTCCCCATCAATCCCTCACACCTCCAGTTGTTTTCAGTATCTTCTCTTATTTGCCATGACGGATTGAACTGCTACTGCAGGTGAAAACCCTTTTAAGGGAGGCTGAGCAGTATTCTCAGTGCACGGCCAGCGGGGGCTGGCATTTAATATGTGTCCTGTCACACTGTAGGTTTTCTGCTCTGTGTGTCTGGTTCTGTGATGTACGATTGTAATATCCGCAATCCTTACAGTTCATGACACAATAGTCAGTGAAGACACACCATCAGGCGAAGGAGGAAATGGAAATATACTCGATCTAATGGAGGCGATTTACCTTTCTGTCCCTGAAAATAGCCAATTCAGAAGTGCTCAGGGTTTTTACCTGTGCAAATTTCAAATAGATACCGTATATCAAAATTGTAAGATCTGTTATCTAAACCATAGGCTCAATGCCATTATTGTAGGTATCTAATATGCAGTTATATAAAAAAATATAGGGGAAATCTATATAGCTATATAGACCAATCAAATTTATGCAAATGAGACAAAAAATATCAAAATATTTATATTATTTTCTTTCTTATTTACATTATCAGGGATTGTTTTGACAGCATTGTTCTTTATAGCGATCTTCTCACCATGGCAACCGCAGTTTGGCCACCTGCCAGCGTTCCGGATTTTTTTAGTATTTTTTTTAATTCTCACTTTTTTACTTACTTGCCTGTTATATTTAACAGGCATTGCAAAGGTGGTTTTAGTTCAAATGTTACCGATAAATAGGAAAACCACAAAAGGTGCAGCAATCTGTACAGAATAAACATGACTGCCTAATTAGGGATGCCTGCGAAGGGTGAGAAAACAGGCAGGAAAATCACACAGACTTACATAAAGACCAGAATATAACAGAGACTTGACAATGATTGCAGCAGCCACCCAGAAACTGCATAAAAAATACAAAACAACACACTGTCATCATGGGCGAGAATTTCACCATATTTTAAAATTCAAAGAACATGTAGAAAAAACGACTCAAATATAACGGTTGTCCTACCTAAATAATATGCAGAAAGAAAGAGGTCAGATAAAGTACAAAAGAGAGCGAGAGATAAAGAAAGTGCTAGACAGTGAGCACTAGTAAGGTGTCTATGAAGGCAGTGACAGCTGCAGTGGGAGCCATGCTGATAGTTGGCTAAGGAAATGGCTGCACCCCAAGTCCCCAACAGTGCCCCCCAACACACACACACACACACACATATACGCATAAACTAGTGCAGAAATGTGCCAGAGGACACAAGGAAAATGGAGGCCTCCATCATCAGGTCAATGGCTTGCCAGGCACTTGATATTGATTTATGAAAATGGTTCTTCCTCCCCCACCATCTCTGGGGGATGTCTGCGGTTAGGGTTTTTTGTGCACGCGTTTAACTCTGTCACATTTCCCGACCGGGAGTCTGTCCTGCATGTGCGCGCGTGTGTGTTGAGGGATAGTGGGATTTGCCTGCCCGACTCTCTGATTAATAGATAAGTCACCTCACATTCTGTCAGCCATCTGTAATTGCCTTTTAACACCTGATGGCACATGTGAATGGATTCTGCTAGATTTTCTATTTCCTGTTTACCGCGGGATGAGACATTCACAAAGCCTCTGTTTATTCATGTTCCATGTCACTTCAATGAGGAATCTGTTGGCGCGGCAGTCGCGGCCATTAAAATGCGCAGATCTTATCCCGGCACGCTCATTATTCTCTTCAATCAAAATTTTTCAGCAGCCCTGAAATGAAAATAAAAAAAAGAGGCTGAACAATGGTTGTTTGATTGACAAATGTATTTCTTTAATTGCACAAGCGCAGATCTTCTTCGCAAAATGCCTTTTCTTTGTCTCGGAGCGCTCTGGTTTGGATTTGATGAGTGTGTAAATCTGGTGCGGAGAATCAGTATTGTGCCGGGTTTGTTAAATGCTGATCAGACAAGCTGTCTGGGGGGGCTGGTGAGAGAGGTCCTGTTATTAGCCTGATTTACCCATGTTCCCCTGGGTGTCGTCTACTTCCAGCTTCCTCTCTATAAACAAACACAGACCGTCTGTCCGTCCCTCTGTTTAACCATCTCCAATGTCATCAGCACGGTCAGTGTGAACACACAGTCTGTCTCAACCCTCCTAATGGCCACAAGCACTTTAAGCGCAATATATGGAATCTGCTTCTATTCAACATCCTGCTCCAGTGTTTGTATTAAATAGCTTTTATGTTATGTACGTTTATTTTAGGTTGGCATTTGTTTGTTTACCAGCATAGATGTTGATTTGATCATATGATGTTGATGGATGGTCTTTTGGTGTCTGAAATAAAAGAAATATCATCAGAAAGGTTTCGGTATCATTAACCAGAGATGTTTGGTGTGTGTTGATGGAGGTTTGGGTTATTTTCCTGAAAGGATTTGTTACATAGACCTGCAGTGGAGGAGTTGGAAATCAGGAAATGATTGTCAGGGGGATTTTACCTTTTATGAGGGCATGTTTTGCTTACCATATAAATCACACAGTATTAATTAATAATATCTTATTACATTATATTTATTTATATTTATTTACTATAATGTAGTTTAGGCAAAAAGCAAGAGTGTTAGAAATGGATAAGTGTAATAAGTGCCGAATCCAAAGACTAAACAGTTTGCAGTATTGTACTCTGTTCTACGATTAGCCCAAACTAATAGCGATTTGAAATTGACCCTTCAACCTCTAATTAGCAAAGCGAATTACCCCAGTGTTCTCTATAATATATCATAATTAATGCATAATCAATAATATCAATACGTTATTTTCTCAGTTGCACTAAATGTTTTTTGGACTGATTGATTGTTATGTGTTTCAGAATTGAGACGTTTACGTCACATCATGTTATTTTACATTTTTACATTTACATTTATTAAAAAAATCCGGAGCGACTTGCACTGTATTTAATGTATACATGTTATCATTATGTGTGTTCCCGTTGAATCGAACCCACGACTTTTGCGCCGCTATTGCAACGATCTACCGTCTGAGCTACAACATTGTGGTGATGTAGGTGCACCAATAGCAGATTTGCAGAGTGTAAACGTGGACTTGAGCACCTTCTTTACTCCTCTGCATTAGTCACACTGTTATGTTACATAATGAGCTCAGTCACAGCAGCCCAGCTTCTCCAAGACATGTTCTTCCTTGAGCCCAGTGCTGGCACACAGACAAAGGCTGGAGAACATCTAGAGATACTCCTCCACACCGCTGTGCTAGACTCTTGGCTGTAATACTCACAGCCACTGCCACGTTGAAGTTCTAAGAGTATTAATGCAGCAGTGATATCCGGCCATCCGTAGGGCCCTTACACCAAACCAGAACCCTTTTTGGAACATTTTAAGAACATTAAAAGACGTTAGAATTGTCGCTCAGGAACCCGTGCAGTGTTTGGACTGCACAAGCGGGTTCAACCACACGTTTACGCTGCTGTGTTTCCAGACGCAAGGTTATTTGTGCTCGTTCCCACCTGAGTCCATGTAAAGTGAATTGAACATATGGTTCGGATTTTTTTCTGAGTACTAAGCCACTCAAACAGCCCCCCTGAGTTCCATTATCATCTATTATTCATCTGTAAGTCAGGGCTTACACCCACTAAAATGCACTTTGGGTGCCACAGATCAGATTATATGTAACATTAAAGAGTCCAGCAATATCTCACACAGAAGCAGATGTGTTATATATGGTGTGTCTCTACCATGGATATTTTTATAGGCAAGTAAAACAAATGCAAACTTGGGGGAGTAACCACACCTGTAGGATTATTGAGTTTTTAGTTCAATTTAGTTATAGTTATATGTGAAGAGGTATATTTAGATTACCTATACATTTTATTTAATTTAAAATAAAATACATTATTTTTCATCATTTTTCCATTATTTCTAGGATGAAATGCTATTATTTTGGGAAGATTTGCTTTGGTGGTGTACAAAAGACGCTTACGTCAACTAGTTATATATTTGTCCAGATATTGTTTTATTTTATGGCATATTCCATGATGTAATGCAAAAGTAACCAAATTATGTTACTTTTATGATATCATTTTCTGAGTATCAAAAAAACGTATTTTACATTAAATTCTGTTAATCCTGATTTTCGTTTTACTCTCTTTTCCCCAGGTGTGGCGTGGGACGCTGGCCAGAATGCGTTACCGCCGCATGCGCGCCGCCCTCATCATCATCCGGGCGTACAGGCGGTACAAGGTCAAATCGTACATCCGCGAGGTCAACCGGCGATTCAAAAATGTCCGCGACATGAAGGACCACGGCAAGCACGTGAAGTGGCCCACACCTCCCAAAGTCCTACGCAAGTTTGAAGAGGCATTGAGGAACATCTACAATAGGTCAGAATCCCCGTAGGCAGGAAGTGCACAGCCTTACTGGTGCTGTGAATGGGTGTCGTGAGTCATATATGACTCTCGCTTTAGCGTTGCGTTAACGTCAGTCACAGTTAGGGGCGGTCTGTGATGGCTAAGCGTTACCACGCGATGTCTGTGAGTCACTCATATGTTTCATCTGTTCATCATTGTTGTTCTAGGAAATGTTTTAATCTTTTGCTACAGGCTTGTAGATTTCCTGGGTCTTTATGTATGGAAAGACTCTCTTGCATCGAACGGGGCCGTTCAGCGCCTCAAGCAGATATTGATTTTTGGATCAAAGCCTGTTACTCACCAGAGTCTTAACCCACAGCACTGACCCTGAGAACAATGTAGAAAACACTCAAATATGAAAACAGAACTAGAAATCCAGACATCTTGAATTGTTTGACACCTACAGTGGGGTTCACAATCTGTCTGTCAATTTTGAATACGTATTTTCCAGTATAAATGTGTAAAGTGTATTGTAACCCTAGCAATTAAGTTGAAAAGCTTAACTGAAGAACAAACAGTATTTCCAGAATTTTCTAATATTTGTCAGGTGTCTTTGGACTGGTGATGTAGCTGTAGTAGATTACAGTGTGTGATGTAGATTAGAGGTTTGTGATAATGATCTGTATATTGGGCAATGTGTTTTAGATGGTGGGCCTGGACGCTCATTAAAAACCTGTCTCCAGAGGAGATGCTTCAGGTGAGGGCTAAAGTGGCCACATTGGAGTGTCTGAAGGGGCAGAGGGCAGATCTTGGACTGCAGAGAGCCTGGGAGGGCAACTACCTGGTTAGTGTTCGAAGCCATATGATGTCTCTCACACTAACACAGCTCTCTGGTCTTCCAGTTTTTCTAATACATTTATGTATTTGGCTAAGCAGCTTATAGCGCAATCAAGATATTTTTCCACTTTGTTTTTGCTGGGAATGGAACCCGTGACATTTGCGTTTTTCTGTTTTTAGAAACGGGACAGTCCTGGGACGGCGTCTTCCTTCACTCTGGTGTCCAGTGATCTGCAGAGAAAAGACAAGTTCATGAGAATCCTCTTCTCCTGCAATGTCCGCAAAGTATGTTTCTCATTGTGTTCCTTTGAGGCTTTTCTGACCGAGAGAACTTGTTTAGATAACAATCAGTGTGTATCATCACTTCGGTCTCCATCATGTGGTTTTGTTTGACTTGTATGTAACGTGACCCACTGTAATATTACCTCAACAGATCAATCGCTTCAATAAGTCGGAGGACCGAGCGTTGCTCATCACCGATCGCCACCTCTACAAAATGGACCCAGTGAAACAATACAAGCCCATGAAAAGCATCCCACTCTATAACGTAAATATTTACCACCTTCTATACTAAATAAGCGTATGATTTATTTGCAGTACTTTTTAAATGTCTGACCTCAAGACGATATTTTGTTGCAGATTGTAATACAATCATGTGACCTGTTTTACTCCCTTATTCTATTATAAATATTATAAATCCTGAATTTAAAATCTAAACCATTTTTATGTCCTTCCAGGATTAATAAAGCCCATTTTAATACAGGATCAACCATTAAACCCAAACACATCTAGAAAATGACATCCACGGTTAAAACTGATGAAATATCTCATCTTTTCACTCACAGACTGTTTACGTAACGTAGCTTTACGCTAAATTTAATTCTCAGTCATGTTTGAACCGCTGCTCATGTCACGCCCTTTGTCTATCTCAGGGATTAGCCAGCTTTAAATAGGTTTAAACCTGAATTGTTGACTGAGTGTTTGAGTGACTTTCCTCTTTTAGAAACCATTGGTCGGACTCAGACAGCCTTTCTTGTGCGAGTGAGAGAGGCGAGCCGTGAAAAGGATGATAACTGTTAAATTTAATTTAAATCCTTGTGTCTATTTTTTTTCATCCAACAGAGACATCAAAGGGTTTTTATATTGCTCAATATGTAAAGTGGGTTCAGTGAGAAATTGCCCAATATAAGTAAATCTTTAATTGCTTTCTGGATGCAGTGAACATCCCTTGATTAGTCAAAGGTCATTCCCCAGCCAAACCTTTCCTGACCCTCGCCTTTATTTATTGCTCCACTGTGGGACAGCAAGCACAAGGTCAGGAAAGTGGATACAATGATTTATTTGACAGCCAAGACCTCAAAGACAAAAGGACATTAAAGACAATCATTGCATTATTAAATGTTTGGGCTTGAACTGTCCTAGAAAACATTATGGCGATATTATCCAAAAAATAAATAAATTAATGCCGTGTTAATCTCCTCCCCCCAAACAATCCATTTTGCAAGCTTTGCTCCTCCTCCTTCATCCATCTCCTTCTCCACTGTTGTCATGCCAACATCCCAGGGGATGGGGTTGTCATGGAGACGGAGCAGGAGGGGAGATCAGCTGATGTCTAGTATCGTTCCGGCATGTGCACAAATTTGCCTCCTCAGTGTGTTCCTTCTGCTCAGGCTTGCATGAATCGTCTTGTCTCTGCGGCCTTCCTTTGTTTTCATCTGTTGCCCCATTTTAGTTTCTTTATAGACGTCTTTAGACACTCTGTATTTTAACAGATGCTGTGTTTGTTTGATTCGTTTATGTCTTAGATGTATAAAACAGTGGAAAACAGTCAACAGTGGAAAAACAAGTTGGCTGGTAATGTTGAAGGCAAAATATGTTGTGTTTCCTGCAGAAGTGTAAAGTGCAAAAATCACACTTTGCATGATGTGTACATATCAGGTTATGAACCAAATGTGACACGAAAAAATTAATTGAACATTTTTTGTAGCAGAAAAAAAAAACAAATTGATGAAATAAAACCAAAGTAAAATAATAAACTCATAATACTGATGGGGTCTTAGAAACCATGCTAAAATATGCTGATGACTGTATTTTCGTGTTGTCGTCACGACAATTATCGTGCATCTTGTTTTCCATCGTCTGTGGAAATCAACAAGCGGCACATGCACTGATGCATATGTATTTATGTATGTAACAGATGGGGCTTCTGCGCTTTAATTTAGATGTAAAAAAAACGCAACGTTGATGCCTCAACCAGGTCTTTAACTACAGTTACTGTAACTAATGCTGAAACGAAAATATATAAAAACGGTAACAAATGCGTTTGCTAGTGAAACTACAGTAAATATCATAAGAAAACTCGAAAGTGGTATTGATGTCGCGCTACAATAACAACATTGTTACATAATGAATTTCTGACTAAAACTGTGGGAGTTACTTTATTCCTTAAGCCCTCCTGTCTTCCTCGTATCTCTGAGGAATAGAAAAACTCAATGACTGTGTGACTCATTCCCCAAAGAATAAACCGCTGAGAGACACCAGGAGTTCTGAGAAACACCATTATGTGGAGTTCAGGACCTGCTTCTTAGTGCCACCTTTGACTGCTCACATTTGTATTTTCTAACTGCACTTTAATTGTTTACTGGTAAATGACACATTGCTCATACTGTATCCAGCACATGAACTACGCCCCATTGTGACAGCATTATCATTTGGTCAAGCCAGCAGTCTCCCCTCCCCGTGGAGCCTATCCTCAAGCCACATTATAAAAATGGTTCTCTTTGTTGCTAGCTAGCCCGGCCTCATCTCAGTTTACAAGATAAAAAGCATTGGCAGTGTGGTGAGTATTCAGATTTTTGCCCAGGAATACTGTTTCACAGGGGAGTTAATACACTTAGTTTTACCCCTGGCTGTTTTTTTTATCGTGCACTGGGCTGTGTTCATTGAACCCTGGCCCCTCTCTGGGTAGAGAAGACAGGATGTGGAGGATAGAGAGAGAATCAATGGTGAAGACAAAGGGAGTTTACATAGAAGAAAACAAAACAAAATGCTACACCTGTTTCTTAGAAGCAGCTTTTTT
>JAZGTJ010015471.1:0-13355 GCA_036877575.1 Botia almorhae | reverse complement strand
ATTTCATCACAACCACCGCGACTAACACCCAAGCAAACTTCAATTGTTCAAGCGTTAGAAAGTGGCACACCTTATGACAAATCTTCACGAAGGTACGGTGAAAAAACAGACGCCATAACAGGTTACCTGGCTAAAGATATGGTGCCGATTAACACTGTCACAAAAGATGGTTTTAAGAATCTTATCCTAACGCTCGATTAAAGATATCGCATTCCTTCTTGTACGTTCTTCAAGCCATCAAAAACCTGTACCTTAAGTGCAGGAAGAAGGTCGAAGCTGAGCTAAAAACATTTGCTGTCGTTGTTTCAACCTTAATGTAGGTTATCGTCAGTGTTTTACTGATGTAAAATTGTTTACAGTGTGTTTGGATTCTTAAAAGTAAGATTTTATATATAATTGTTAATTTAATTATTTAAGATACTGTAGTTATTTTCTTAATTTGTCAGGACAACTGACAACTTTATTTAAAAAAATAGCAACAATGTTGAAGAGGTTTTAAATAAACAGTAGCACAGTGTAGCATACTTTGGGATTATGCTTGGTCTTTCTTTGGTGCTGTTAAAACCACCACAAACCTGTAGCTCTTTTATGAAAAAGTAGTAAATCGCATTTTAAATTGCAAATCGCAATTTTGATCAGAAAAATCGCAATTCGATTTTTTCTCCAAATCGTGCAGCCCTACACGTCGGCTTTTAAAAACACGAATTAGCTGTCTACTTCATGTACCAGCACTCGGCCGACTTTCCCGCTGTGCAGGTACTGATATGCCTCAGTACTTTTATAGTTCCGCATCGAAGACCTGTCTACTCCGATCGACAACACAAAATAATTGAAAATGTCCTTATAAGTTATGCCAGGCCACTTCTTCATTTCATCCTCCAACTGTGTTATACACCGCGGGTGTGGTAAATATTTACCATCACGGTGTTTAATAGTGTTCTGTGCGTGCTCCCACCACATCGCTGCTTGTGCTCCCTACCTACCGGCTAGCGAAATGGAAGTCTAACACATTTTAAGGAAATATGTCATCGTATTTACTTCCGTGTTGCAAAATAAGGTGAATACGGACGCTATCTACAGCTGCCGCTCATACATACAGAGGAGCTGGCAGAAACGGGATGTGATTCCCGACTCTCATGTTTGTTTCTTGTATTTACAGGTAAATAATGTGAACATTTGAGAAAACTAAAAATTTCGTAGCATCTGTTTAATCGTGATGGATTACAATGGATTAGATCCATTGTTGATGCTATGTGAAAAATCTTACACTTTATTCCCTTTATGTATTGTGAAGCTCGTGCAGCCATGGAAATGCTATATATAATTTTATTAAGATGCCTGTTTAAGTTTGACATGTTATTTTTCAGTAAATATGAGGTGAATGTTTATTTGTTTATGTAGAAAAGTTAGAAAAAGACGTAGAGAAGTGTAGAAAAAGACGCTTGGCGTGTCTACTAATCACGTGATTAGCTTGTGTAGAGAGGCGGGTAATGGCAGCCCGTATGCGTTATATTGTTCATTTATGGGGAACTGAATGTGAAATAAGCAGTGGTGGAAAGAGTACTGAAAATTTATACTCAATTACAAGTACTGTTACATTGCTAAAATTATACTTAATTACAAGTAAAAGTACTGGTGTTTTAAAGTACTTAAGTAAAAGTACAAATTACTCTTGATAAAAACTGTTTAGAGTACTAATTACTTTTTAGCTGGTGGTATTTATTAAAAGAAGATCCAGACAATAAAACACATTTTACAAACACATTTAAAGATACTATAAACACTTTTGAAACTTTGTAAATAAGGAAAAAACAGTATGCCTTACTAATATATATTTAAGATATTAAAACAAGTACACAGTAAGCAATGAAATAAGAACAAATAAATTAGGAATTAATTAATTAATACAGTCTGTATTACAATGATGATGGATTTACATGTTCTAGTGATGATTATCTTATCAATAGCACACCAGAATTATTTAACAAAACCAAAATAAAATTTCATAAATGTCTGTAAAGCACCCAGAAAAAAAAAACAGAAATCTAATTAGAAGTGTTACATGGTTACATATAAAGTCAAGTGCATGTTTTTGTAAGACAACACAAAGGCAGTATATGAGATTACTTTACCCTGCTTTAAATAATTTCTTTGACTAATCTGGTTCTTCTCGGGGAAGTGCTGTCAATGCTATTGGCCATTCTTGCTTACATCTTCCTTTGGTTGATACTCCACATTGCAGTGAGCTCAGCGTTCAACCTTTATGAGTATACGACTTCCATTCTTCTTTTATTAGCTAACCGTCACATTCACTTTCCATGTGTTTAGTGGCTCAGCAATATATGACTTCCATTCTTTTATTAGCTAACAGTCACATTCACTGTCCATGTGTTTAGTGGCTCAACAAAAGCTTGTAATGTATTTCTATTAGTAGTACTCTCATGTTCATTATTGAGGTCAAAATGCTGTGACATTCCTGAAGCTCAGACACACACACAGCTGTCCCCACACATCTTTGATTTGTTGTACTCTACCCTGACTTCTTCAAAGTGAACGTTTTTCCTGCAGTGCACCGTGTTCCATATACATGCCTCAACCTGTTCCTGCAAGGAGATCAACAAGACAGAGACTAAGCAAAAGCATACAATAAAAGCATGTTAAACATTCAATATTTAATGCTCTGCTTCACAATTTTTTAAGGCAACATAAGTTCGCCTCCGATGTGAAGGCCAATTTAAAAGGGTTACAGGCTCAGACAGTAGTCATTGTTTAGTGAAATGTGGTGATGAGTTGGTGAGTCTGGCCAGACTAGAACTGTCAGTCTTGGTTACCTTCGCAACCTGAAGATGAAGCATGTAAACAAACAGCACACCTCCCCTCAGCACAGCACAAAACTGTAATACCCACACTCCAGACTCAATGTATGATGTGTAAATTTGTAACTGTTCACATACCTAGTTAGCTTTTTTACAGAGCAGGCTGCTGCTTTCTGTAAAAAGTAATATAATTAGTGGTGTCTGCTAATGTACAGTTGGGCATACATATGGTTAGGAGTCTGAACAATCCTGTTAGCCTGAGTGTTAATCTTTGCAACGTATTAAAATTTTTGGTCATAGTCATAAAAGTCAAAGTCCTATCTACTTAAAAGGGGGAGAAGACAGATATCTCTGAAATCGCTGGTTAAAGTCAATAAAACAATACATGCATGGTTTCTTAGGCTCAAAATGCAATAAAACACTTTTTCCTACTACTACTGTATATGCGCAAAGGCTGGCAAGTACCTTGCAACACTTTGTACAGAGCTTCTCTGCCAAGAGAACTGTAGCGACTAATGATTGGCTTTTGGCTATTACAAGATGGGACATCCTTGCGCTAGAGTGACCATATTGAGAAATTTGAGGATGCACTCTTTTGACTTGGGTCAGTAAGCAACCACTTAAAAGACCCTAGCGGCCACATAGTATTGTACTAAAAACCACACCAAACTTCTTAGCAACCACCCACAACACCCTGCCATCATGTCAGTGAATTCTTATGAAAAGCCCCACTAACATTTTCTTTCATTGTCATTCGATATTGTGCTGACAATAGGGGTCCGGCCTTGGGAGACCAATCACTCTTATTTTTTGAAAATGTCAATGAGACAATACGGACAAATAATTTGCTAATAGGAATTGGCGAAAGGGATTTGAATGCCAATCACAATCCGAGTATAAATGAGAGATCTCATGCACCACTCATTCAGATTTGTTTTTCAAAGCCAATCCATGAATTTCGTCACCTGCTAGATTAAATTCAAATGCATTTATATAGCGCTTTTTTACAGTGTTGCATTGTTTCAAAGCAGCTTTACATATTATGAAAAGAAAAACACAGAAAAAGATACACAAACACAGATGTATACCAAAATACAGAATACAATTATTGCAAATTTTTATTGTTTATTATAGAATATATATGATTAAAACCAATTAGTGATACTAAAATTTTAATTATTTTTATGAATATAAAGTTGACTGAACTGATGATATCTACAATGCATCTGAACCAATGAATTTGCAATAACACCATAAAATATCTGAACATAGTGAAAAGAGAATGAGAGGACAAATAATGATACATGAAATCTTAAAAGTCTTTAAGATTTAAGTTACAATTTAAAAGTTACAATTTACAAAACCCTAAGCCTAAAACTGTTGGATATGATTTTGTGAAGATCAGGCACTGACTAGGCAAGGAATAAAACTTGTTGCAGAGTCTAACTGAGCTGGAGGTAGTTAAACGGATAACGGAAAGATTAAGAAAGAAGTCCATCACATTCCCACAGCTTTTCAGTGGTCCAGGTTTTGTCTGTTATCATCTTAAATTGGCATGAGAATTAGCATCTAGCTGAAGCAAAACTGGGACAAGTATCAGGTCAGACTGGAGCTCAGTCAGTCTGTCTCAAGGGTTGTCCCATCCTGTCTCTCCACTATCAGGTCTAGATAAGGTCTGGATCATGCTGACTAAACGAACTTGGGAAATAAAAGACAGATAGACTTACAGTACGGTTCCCTGGTTTACCCACTTAATGCAGCCTAACAATACCTTAAAGGGAGAGTACAATACCTTTAGAGTCACTAAATATGAAAAGGATATAATTAAAATGAAATGATTGAAATGAAACAGGAGCTCACTCATGTACTGTGCAGGCCTTTCATGTCCTTGTAGCTAATTAGTAGAATGTTTAAGTTAATACAGTGCTCAATAGGCAGACAGTACAGTGCTTACAGAACCGGGCTAATGTGATCATACTTATTAACTCTTGTAAGAACTCTGGCTGCTGCATTTTGGACCAGCTGCAGGGCAACCACCCAGTAAGGCATTATAATAATTTAGTCTTGATGTTGGATTCATAGGGTAGCATATACAGGGTGAAAAGCAGAGGCCCATGCACTGAGCCCTAAACACGTGATTGGTAGGGCACCTTTTCACGGCAACAAATTAATGACACCTTTTTTTCACCTTTCCAATAAATTGTAGTTAGTCAGATAAATGATTTAAACCACTCCAGTGCAAAACATATCTTAAAATACACCACCTTTTCCAGCATTTTTAAATTAATGGTAGATTTGAGATGCGTCTATAATTTACAAGTTCTCTGGGATCAAATTGTTTTTATGTGAGGACTGATTGTAAGTTTTTGGGACATACACCAATGATTAGTTAATGTTACAAAGCCGGGCTCCCGCGTTAGCGCAGGGACTTCTATTTTGATGTTTAGTTTGTGTCACGTGTTGATGATGTCATTGTCCCTTTTATGTCACTTCCTGGTTTTGATTGATTGTTTGCACCTGTGTCTAGTTGATTAGTCTGTCTATTTAACCCTCTGCATATATCTTGCACAACCCTGCATCATTTGTGCCAATTTTTTGCAGTTACTATTATTGTTGTAAACTGTTATTATTGATAACAGTTTACAACATAATGACCATTTTCCTGGTTCCCGGTGGCGCCACAAGCCTGGTTCCCGGTGGCGCCACAAGAATGGCTCCCGCTGGCGGCTCAAGTCAGGTTCCCACTGGCGATACAAGTCCGGTCCCTGGTGCCACAAGCTCAAGCCACGGGCCCGTTGGCGGCTCAAGTCTGGTCCCTGGCTCCTGAGATCCGGTCCGCCCCGGCCCCTGAGATCCTGTCCGCCCCAGCCCCTGAGATCCGGTCCGCCCCAGCCCCTGAGATCCGATCCGCCCTGGCACTGCAAGTCTGCTCCGCCCTGGCACCGAAAGTCTGCTCCGCCCTGGCTCCTGAGATCCGCTTCGCCCTGGCTCCGCAAGCCCAAGTCTGCTCCGCCCTGGCTCCGCAATTACAGCGAGATTTACAATTACTACCGAGAGGGGGGGGGTTATGTTACAAAGCCGGGCTCCCACGTTAGCGAGGAGCGCAGGGACTTCTATTTTGATGTTTAGTTTGTCACGTGTTGATGATGTCATTGTCCCTTTTGTCACTTCCTGGTTTTGTTTGATTGTTTGCACCTGTGTCTAGTTGATTAGTCTGTTTATTTAAGTTCCTGGTTTCTGTTGTTTGGTGTGGGTTATTGTTAGGAGTTTTCTAGTGTTCGCTATTCTTGTCTTGTATTCATTCGGGTTATTCATTCGGGATTTTAAACACTTTAAAGTCTTAAATTTTACATATATATATATATATATATATATATATATCCTTATTTCTACCTTATTTTACCTTAAATCTTTAAATCTTTTTTTTTTTTGGACCTTAAATTTTTCTGCTTTTGTTTCTGTAAGACGGTCGTGCAAAGCATTTCACTGCATGTTGTACTGTGTATGATCTTGCATGTGACAAATAAAATTTGAATTTGAATTTGGGTTCCCTGGTTTTCGGATTCTCGCTCTCGTTTGGTTTATGCTTTGGATTACCCCTTTTGGATTTATTCGCCCTGGTTAGTTGTATATTTTTATCGTCTGGTTCGTCTTTTGTATTTTCAATTATTCAATGCTGTTTGCACATGTTGTCGTTCTTTATCATTTTCACGGTTAGTGTTTGTTTGTGTTTCTTTTTGTGGTTTCCATTAAATATAACTTCTTATTTAGCTCCGTCTCCGTGCCTTGGTTTTTCCACACAAACACAACCGTTCAGCCCAGCCCCTCACCGTAACAGTTAATATTCAATTTAATTCAATTTAATTTATATAGCGCTTTTTACAACAGTACATTGCTTCAAAGCAGCTTTACATATAAAAATGAATAATAATAATAAACAGAACAAATGTCAGATAACAACAATGCAATTATTGTAAATAATATGTGTGCAAGATGTATAAGATTAATTAGGTATACTACGTTTATAGTATGTATTAGTATGTATTTATAGTATTAGAGGTTTTTGGCCCTTGGACATTTCTTACCCGCTGGAGTCGTATGGATTACTATTATGATGGATGTGCTGTTTGGCTTGAGGGTAAATTATGGGATCACTTTCATTTTTAGGTAACTATTCCTTTAATCCATGTACAGGTGGCAGTTACTATATCAGTGTGAATGTAGCAAATAATACTGGTGAGGTTGGGAAAGAAGACTGCTCTTTTGGTAGGTCTACCAGTAAGTTCTTTCTGTTTAAGGATGACACCATTCATTTTAGAATAAAGATCTAGTCTTGTAACATGTCAAGGGGCAAGCCCCTGTTAACATTGTGTTCTTTGTAAATCAAATCATTTACAGTGATCAATATATGTGAATGTAACTTCTCAGTGTTTCCATGTCAGAGAACTTGCCAGCCAACTTGGCCATGTGTGATTTGGCTGAAGCTAGTTTAGCAGCACTTGTTCTTATTACCATTGTAAGAAAAGCTAAATCCTAGATCTGTCCACTTCGCTCTGTTTTTCAAGTCCAACATTTAACTCTTGGTAATCTACTCGTAAATCTTCAAATGGATTTGCCCCAATTTCTCTAAAATCCATATATTTTTAGTGCTACTGATTAGTTAAATATCTCAATTATTGTTAAAATTTGACCAGTTCCCAAACCCTCTGAATATATCTTGTACAACCCTGCATCATTTGTGCCAATTTTTTGCAGTTACTATTATTGTTGTAAATTGTTATTATTGGTTTTCTTCTGGTATACAAAAATGGGCAAATAAATAATTTCTTGTTCTGTTTTGGTTAGGTCAATGTTGCCAGATGTAGTAGATGAGTTTGCTTTTAAAACCCTTCCTGCAAAAACTTGGAGCCCTTGTTCTTTTGCTGCTCTAGTTTTTGCAATAAATTGTAAGGTGGCTTGTCTGCTGATATTTCAACTATTACACTACAGTAAGTCAGCATACTTTTTTGCAGCAGTTCAGCCCTTTAATGGTAATCTGAAATGTTTACCTGATGTGTCTTGATAAATCTTCACAGGACATAAAACAGGTGCTTGAAGACATGCAGATGAATGTGTGTTGGCACTCAAATTGCCTTTGGCTCCTCCAATCATCCTGTTGATGGTGGGTTAGTATTTTTCTATCTTTACCCAATCAGTGAGAAACGTCATACGCAGATTTAACAAAATCTTGGAGGTGGTCACACGAGGTAAGATGGACACATGGTCTGAAATTTTAAAATTACTCTGAGGGCTACATTTTTCAAAGAATGTTTTTTGGAAAAAAAGTTTATTGATCCCTTATTTCCAAGGCCTGATATCACCACAGTCCCAAAATTGGAGAAGAAAAAGTGCATTCACAAAAAGCATTTACAAATTCTAAAAATAATTTTCTAAAAAAAGAATTTAAGTAAATTTCGTATTTATTTAAGTGATTTGTTACCCTTTTCAGAATCAAGAATTTGCTGCAATTATTTGCTGCTTCTTTTGAGAATTTGTAAATGCATTTTGTTACATAAACTGTATCATAAATCTTCTTCTGAAGCTCAAATTGCTCTGTAAAAAGATATAGTTTTCCAAATCACATCAGATAATGTGCAAAGCTCCTTGTAACATTCTGTGGAAACCTCCTCTGATAATTGCAGTTTCCCCTATTCGCAGTAATAGAACTACAGTATTTTGTTAATTCTATAATGTTTGCCTTGCTTGCTCTTTTGTACATTATTGACTTTAACAGGCTAAAAAAAGTTGTTCTAAATGTTATCAAATTGGTGATTGCATCATCTGTGGTAAAATCATTGTAGTTAAACTGTTAAATTGGGTTTCAACCCATGCCATTAACCTCTCTAAACATGCCGTGAACATGGATGTTAAGGCAATAGTTTACCATGGTAACCACTGCCCGCAGATAAATGTTGTTTGTCGTTAGTCCGCTAGGGGCGGTATACAGGCGGTTTCCGCACTAAATCACAATTGCCAAATCGAAGCGCATTTTGAGTGCGGAGCTTCAGGAGTAAAAACTGGCAGCCGGAATGGGAGTCGAAGTCGAAACCATTACTCCTGGAGACGGTAAACATCCACCGCATTAAATCCATTCGATATTTTACAGTCCACTACACCTAAATCTATACAATTTATTCGTTTAATTTAAACAATTTGACTATTTTTTCCATAACGGGCTTTACCCTACTAGCTTAACGCTATCTTATAATCCACATGGTTTTAGCATCAATTTTAATATTTTTCTTATATTTAACTGATTTTTAGGAAGTACTTACCCCAAAAAAGGACAGACGTGTGTCGTGCACTACGTGGGTAAGTTGAGTGTTTATGTCGAAGAATCGTGCTAATGGTTTTAGCTGCTGGGTTAGCATTAGCCGCATTAACACAAAGACACTTTCACATCCGCAGTCGGAGCATTGTGGCTTTAAATCTATATGACGCTGGATTAATGGCGCTTGACTTTAACCACTTCTTCAATTCATCGCTTTAGTCACAACTCCTAGATCATGTGTATGTACAAACCGTTGCCTGATTTTGATTTGTTGTACACGCAGCAGTAAAAGTCATTCATGCCGGGGGTGTTGTTTCAAAACGATTGTGGCATTACAGGCGAGTTCGAACGTTTAGAGCCCACGTTAATTAATTGAAAACGCGGCCATGGTGCCTAGAATTGAACACTTGAAATATGCTCATGGTGTTTAAAATGCTTGTATTGGGAAAACGCCTCTGATGTATTAGGTAGACAGTTTACACGGTTTTTGAAATGTAGTATTATTCTTGCCAGTATTGCCAGTATTATTCTTGCCAGCAGCCAATGAACGTTGTTGTGTTAATACGTACGAATGCAGGATGTTACATCGTGGTTTTGCTTTGTCTGAATTATACATTTTTTTTATGGGTAAATTCTTACAGCAGCATTCGTGTGTGTGTTTTACAGGTTCTCTGACAGATGGACACAAGTTTGACTCTTCCCGTGACCGGGGCAAGCCTTTTAAATTCAAGATTGGCAAACAGGAAGTGATTCGTGGATGGGATGAGGGAGTAGCCCAGGTAATACAATTAAATATACGTTGTTTTTAAATATTTTAAATTGATATGATTTCTGAAACAAATGTGACAAGCCTATATTCAGTTATGTAATTTCACACTGTGCTCATAAAATAGGTCTCTTGTGCTGTTTTTTTCAATTTTGCTTCAACAGACGAGTACAAACTGCCTGTCTGTTAATGTTTTGATATTCAGGCTTCTTTTTAAACATTTATTATTGGTTTTATGGAATGTAATTTGACTAAATGACCTTTACCTCATTTAACAGATGAGTGTGGGGCAGCGTGCCAAGCTGACTTGCACTCCTGATTTTGCTTATGGGAGCAAGGGCCACCCTGGCATCATTCCTCCCAATGCCACCCTTATATTTGATGTGGAGCTGATTGGCTTGGAATAAAGCCCCACAGTTGGACTCAGGTTATTGCCTATTAATTCTTTCAGGGTACGTGTAAGGTTCCACATATTTCTCCTCCAAGGTTGTCAATTATTAGTACTGCTTTAACAAAAAAAAAAGTTTAATTGTTTTGTCTGTGTCAATGTTTAACAGTACATCTTTTCGTATTATAGTACATACTTTCTGTATGTGCATGGATAGCTTTAATAACTCTTGGATAATTAAGATTATTCTTGCCAGTCAACCCGGATCTTAAACATTGGAGTTTATTTAACAGGCCTTAAATAATACCCTCATAATCCTTCTTGATAACCTTCTAGAAACACAATGCAGTTGTTTAATAAACCTCTTTCTTTTCTTACAGGTCAACATTTTTAAGGAACATTGCTCCATTTATGTGATCCTCAAAAGGGGCCTCATAAGTGGTATCACTTATCTTAGCTCTGTTTTGCATTTGTATATTTTGCTGCATCTGTATTTCTTTAAGTAATCATGGTATACTTTTAATCATTGGACATTCACTCTGTAACAAATTCTTTTTTTTACTTGTATTTGTTTTCTGTGTTGTAAATGCAATCATAGCAACAGAGTTTTGTCTGAACTGGTAAAAAGTACTCTGGTGAGGAATTCTGGTTAAATATAAATCAAACTACTTGAAAATAAATTGTTTATAAAAACACAACTTGCGTATTTGATTGAAAAGTGCTTGTTTTCCATTTCTGTAGTATCATGCTGGGTAACCCTACCCACAATAAAATCTTACTGATCCAAATTCCACTTAGCATAGCTGAGTATTAAATGTTAATTGTTTGGTATTACATGGGTATTACATCCTTTAAAAATGGATGAACATTATTTGTGTTGTTTAGTTGAGACACTGAATGGAATAAAATTACATCACTAAGTCATTTTAAACAAACTTCTGGTGTGACTGATTTCATACAGCACTGTGCAGAACAATAGACATGCCGCTTGCAGTCGAGAAAAGAGCCGTCAAGTCGGACAGTTGCTACTTGCCATAGTGATGGCAAGTAGGAGGAACGTTGTCTCGTTTCACTGTGTACACTGTGTAAATGACAATAAACTCCACTTGTAACTTGATGTGCGCACAGGGTTTGCGTTCTTTATTGCAGATGAAGTGGATTATATGTAATATCTGACAATAAGTATTTGCATTAAAACATTACCCAGAACATTTATGTGCTGCTAAATACTGCTTGCACAATAAGACACTTATATTATTAAAATACCAAGTTTACGTTAACAGTTTTTACTGTTATTTAAACACATTACTGAGTATTAGTGGAACTGAAGGTCTCTGAATAAACCTGACAGGCCTTAGTGAGCGTGGCCAATCATAAACAGCTGTATCTTCATCACAACCTGGTGCAGCCGCTCTTGAAAAGCAGAGCCGTAGAAAGAGTCGTGACAACGGAAGTTGAAACTGCAACATCATCCAGACATCTGTTTGTACATTTAATTCTTTCCAGTTGATTTGTGCGCCTTGCTTTACTGTTTTTTTTTTAAACACACGAATGCTATTGTGAATGTATATTTAATATTCAATAAAAACAGCCTTGCCTGCCTATCATAAACATACAAGTAGAGTATATTGTCATTTCAACCATATACATGTACATAGTAAAATGAAAGAACGTTTCTCCAGACCAAGGTGCTACATTAAACAAACACTAAACATCACAGAACTACAAGGACTACATAATTTATACATAAAGTGCAAACAGCACAAGACAGTACAATGACTATTGGAACAGACTATGGGCATAGTAATTCCCAGTGCAGCGCTGACCATTACACAGTTCTGTTAAAGAAAAAAGTAAACCTGGTGACAGTAACAGATGTAAACATAAATGTAACACAATAACTACACAACTTAAAATGTGTGTACACTGCGGCTACAACTCAATAAGAAAAGGCACAAAGGAGCACACCATCAACATTTGACCAGATCATCAGAACACTATGTTCACTCTGGAGCCAACTTTTCAGCAAGACAGGGCTGTAAATTTTAGTAAGTATTTGAATGAATTGTAGATATTACTTGGCAAAGTAAAATAACAGAATAATTGCATAAATACCAATATGAAAAGAAAATGCCATAAATAGAATAGAAACACAGGAATAACAGTATGATAACTGTTGTTGTTTCCTTTACAGGACCATTAAACATACACAACAATAAACATACACATTACTGCGGTATCTAAGAACCATTTACAGCAGAAATTACTCATAACATTTGCTCTTGGTAAAATACAATAATATAAAACTCACCAAGAAAATACTGGTAATAATTAAAACAAATCCCTGAATAATTAAAGAAAATCTATTTTAACAGCATTGTTGGGTAAAGGCGTTTGATAAGTTGCTTACGATATAAATGCGATCGGAAAGCACTTAACTATTACTCGTTAACAGCATTCAGTACTACATTAAATTCGGTACTTATAATTTTTAATCTAACTCTGTTTTCTTTACAGCTATGAACGACGTGTATCAGCGTTGCCGGGGGTGCTTCTCATTTCTTATTTGTGCATCCTCGTTTCCTTTCCTCGCTTCCTTTTCTTGCGTCTTAGCTCCACCCCTCCAGGATGCGAGGGAAGGACGCAAGGAAAAGACACGAGAACGGAGGAAACTAAATCAAGTGAAATGACATATCCTTGCTTCCTTTAGCGTCACTTCTAAGCGTCGTCAGTTAATGATGACTCCACACCGCTGGATTTGGCTTGCACGTTGTTGGATTCTTGAACATTAGAGATAATTATTTTTATTGTAATGATTTAAACCTCCACAAAATACCACATTTGACTGTTTTTTTTTTAATATTACCAGTTATTATTTACAACGAATTATTCCCAGTTATTAACTGCTTTCTATTTGTTGTATTACATTTTTTTCTTTCATTTTCTTGTGCTTTGATATAATTCTGCAACTTCAGTCCTACTACATTTGTTGTAATTTGACATAACATACATTTGTGTCTTGTACATGTAAACAATAAGTATAATTATAATAATTAATAAACTGTGGCAAGAACC
>JAZGTJ010015470.1:0-13356 GCA_036877575.1 Botia almorhae | reverse complement strand
GAATTATGACAGTAGGCAGGGGGGTGATTAGATTAGGTAACCTTGGAGAAGGTATAAAAGACCTAGAGCTACTGCCTTACTTTGTGCACTCATCAGCAACTTATGTTCTGTATGACTGTTTGACCATTTGTGCACAAATTAAAGCTTTAAAGACAAAAGAATCAGAGTTTGTCTCTTACTTAGTGAGAAATCTCTTTAAGGTTTATTTTTGCCACGACAGCTCCTTCATCCGTGTTCCCCTGTCTCCGCACACACTATTCCATTACAGAATAACCAACCTTAAAAACAAAAGTACAATTGCGTTTTTCCCTTTCCATTTTTTCTTTTCCATTTTTTTGAATTGTCTATTTTATGGACCGCTGCCCCAACAAAACAGCAGAGGCATGGAAATATGTACAGGAGTTTTTGGATTTTGCCTATGACTCCACATGTGATAACCTCACCTTAATGTGGGTATTTTGGTGCAGGCTGGACAAGCACCTCCGCTTCGTCATGCCACACGCCAATCCGGTGTGGACTCTGAAGAGCTACGTCAACTTCGCTCTCTGGTTGAAGGAATCGTAGTTCACCATGGACGAAGCAGAGTCCAGCCCCGGGTCATCACATGTGGTTGTCACCAACCCGGAACTCAGCCAGCCTGAGCCCACCGTGGACAGAGAGCCTGAGCCCACCGCGGACGGAGAGCCTGAGCTGAGCAAGTGGATCGCTCCGGACCCAGAGCTTCAAGAAACATCCGACCAGGTGCATGAGCCGGCTGCGTCAGACGTGACGGTGGATGTGCTTGTGGTATACGAGGGTAGTTTGGAAGACCCTGCCCATGACACCACCACTGGGGGCGAGTACGATCTGGACTCAAGTCATCAATAGACTTTCATTCTAAAATTCTTATTTCTCCAATTTCAGAAAATGTCAATGTTGAACTAAATCCCATCAAACCTCCCTCTCCCACCTCCTCTCATTCCTTTGTCTGTCTCCCCACCTCCGATGTTGCCAGAGCCTGTCATCGGCCTCCCCTCCACCATGGCTCCTCCCTCCGTCGCCTCCACCATGGGTCAATTTCCTGGCTGCTTTCTGGGTTCCATCTGGCTTCTGTCCCAACTCCATCCTGTCTCTGCCCTGGCTCCTATATCCATCAACACCACCCTGGCTTCTCAAGTCTCCATCATGGCTCCTCCCTCTGTCAATGCCACCCTGGTTTTCTGTCTACACTCCTCCTAAGCCCCAGCCCCCTCCCTCAGTTGTGTCTTCTATGGCACGAGGACACACCGTCCAGGAGGGGGGAGTTTTTGTATTTTCCTGTTTTTGTTCCGATTTTTCCTTATTTGGTTTACTTTCTGTTTTATTAGTAATTACACCTGTGTTCCCCTCATTTGGACTCTTGATGTTGTACGTTTGATGTTTCTACGCCTTTGTTTGGATTTACGGTTAGTGTTTGTGCGTTGTCCTATCATTAAATGAAGTTTTATTAACTAAGTTCGGGAGGATTGATTCATGTAATCCAACCAATCATCACGCAGCGACGAAAATATATAGCCTCCTCTCACCTCCGTCACATGACAGTCTCGCAGCATTTGGCCCCGCCCACTTGTTCACCATATCCTAAATTTAGCTTTTTCCGTCCGTCCATCCGACGAGGAGACCTTCCTATCAGTTGACGCTCTTCCACCACAATCTCCTAAACCGAGGAGCGATCCCTCTCCACCGAATCTATGCCGACCCTCCACAATCTCCGGGGCGTAGAACCACCAGCTCCATTCTTTGCACGCCAAGACGCTGAGATCTACCCTTGCCACCTCTGGTGAGACTCACTCTGTCTCATCCAACCACTTCCGGAATAAAAAAAAGAACTATGAAGGCATATATAACAGTTCTCACGTAGACTAAATAAAACACAGCTTTAGAACCTGTACTTTTTCTGCCATTAACAGGCTACTCCTGTACTCCTGCCCTGCAGCTTCCCCTGCTGCCTCATGCTGTGCCCGAACCTCTTTCAGAGCCCCGCCACAGCAGCAGACTCCCAACTCCAGGCGCACTCCCTAGCATGAGGACGCACTCCCTCACACCCCAATGTCACCTTTTCCTCCTTCCACTCCCTTCTCTTCTCTTTTGCCTCTTCTTCCTTTCCTCTCAGGAGCCATTTCCAGCATGAGCCTTCTTCTAGCGGCTCCGCCCCTCTTCCTCTTATTAATCCTCCTTAAACGCATTCTTCCTGTCATCTTTTCTCTGTTTTTTTTGCCAGCTGCATCGCATTCTGTCCTTTCCCGAATTCTGTATTTCATTCGGTCAATATACTAGAGATAATTTAAGTTTTTCCTCACAGAAGATGCAAACTAAATTATTATCTCTCTATAATTTTCGAGCTCGCCCTGCCTTACGGCGGCAGTCTTTTTTACACTTATTTTAAGATATTTTCCGCTAAATGCGCAGTCCGCATTGCCCAGTGTAAACAGTGTCCCTATCCGGATGCCCCAAGCACTGATCTCCCCAACAGCATATTCTTTGGCAGTCATAACATTTTGTGTGCTATTTGTAGATATATTAACCATTCCACTACCACTTGCTTTCAGTTAATGATTTCCCCCCTGCCCGGAACCGAACTTCGTTAAATGTACTAGCTACGTCCCGCAGCCCGCTATCCCCACGAAAGATCGCTCTATTAGAGATTTCAGAGGCAGACGCAATAACTTTAACGTGGGGAAATGTATGAGGAAGCACTGTCATTACCTCCACGTCTATAATTTGTGGCGGAGCCCACACCCGCTCTATCTGTTCTGTTCCAAAGTCTTCGTATAATAATAATAATAATAAATATTTGTGGGTTTGTGGGTTCGTTTGAGTGTACCATAAGTTGCTTTGATTAAAGGCATCTGCCAAATGCATAAATCAAAATTTTTGCCGCCTGGCTTTTGAATTTTCTCTTTACCCTGATACCAACTTTCTTTTGTCAGGTCTATAATACCCCTTTAATCCCGGTCTCGAATATCTCCCCACTCTAAATTTTATCTGCAATAATCTCCAATCAACCTAAAATTAAAAAAGCTAATTAAAAAAGAACTAGAGTCTGGTTTCATGATCGGCCCTTTTAAAACGCCTCCCTTTGAACATTTCTGTATAAGCCCATATGCTTGATAATCCTTCTTTCGGCCCCTCATAACTCTCTGCTCCCTAGCATTAACAGTCTTATTCCTCTCGAAGAATACTCTCTGCATTATCACAATATCAAACAAGCAATAACAATGACTAAAAACATCAGCCACGGTGCATGGTTGGCTAAAGTAGACATAACAGCAGCTTTTAAATTAATGCTCATCAGTCGAAAGTTACGGCATTTGTTTAGCATCCGTTGGCGCAATAAATTCTACTTCGCAGTGCGTTTAACCTTCTGCAAAAAAAGCAGCCCCAAAATATTTGACACACTGTCAGAAGCCATATGCTGGATTTTGTCCAACAATTACGGCATTCCTTACCTTCTCTATTTGCTCGATGATTTCCTAACAATTTCGCCTCATGACGCTGTCCCAGCCGCTCATCTCCTCTCAGTCCTAAAAGTGTTCGCTGAACTCGGGATCCCTATCGCCCAAGACAAAATATCAGGTCCGGCCTCAACGATTGTGTTTCTAGGCATTAATTTAGATTCTGTTAAATTTAAGGCCTCCTTACCAAAAGAGAAAATTGACAGAATTATTCTGGTCGCGTCCGATCTTCTAGTTAACCAATCTTGTTCAAAACGTGAACTCCTCTCCATCCTTGGTCATTTAAATAGGGCCGCACGTTAATTTTGCATCTCCTTTCCCTAGCGTCTTCCGTTCAAGCATTGGAAGACGAAATTCATATATCCTACGAATGTAAAAACAAACTAAACTTATGGATTATGTTTCTAAAGTAATGGAACGGGTTAACTTTTTCTATGACAACCTATTATCCTCCCCTCTTGACATCCAACTCTTTAACAATGCTGCCCCCTCCGTAGGCTTCGGCGGTTTTTAGCAGGGCCGCTGGTTTGCATCTACATTGCCACCCCAGCTCCTCGATTCGCCTCAGTTCTCAGCCTCTTCGGCCCTATTTGAGTGAAATTAATTTTTGGCAAACTGTCCCCAGCGATTAACAATTCACAAACCTCCCTCCTTATTAAAGGCATTCAAAGAATACACCCTTCCCACCCTGATACCAGACAGCCTATTACTATTGACATACTCACCAGCTGCATTTACACCCTCCGTCTTGGCTACCACTCTGTTTACACCGCTAGCACTCTCGACGCAATGTTTATCTTGGCCTTCTTTGGTTTTCTCCGGTGCTCCGAACTATTCATCACTTCTCACTTCAATCCGATTGTCCATCCTACAATCGCCGACTTACAGGCTTTAGACAACGAAACAATCACTTTCTTTATTAAACAAAGTAAAACAGACCAAGCAAAAAAAAAAACACTTAAAAATTAGTCCTCACTCAGTCGGGTATTCCAGCAGACCAATTTTCTAGCCATTCGTTCCGTATAGGTGCAGCAACCACAGCCGCTTAAAAAGGTCTTTCACAAAATTAAATTCAAGCTTTAAGGCTGCTGGTCATCCGAAGCGTTGAGAACGTACATTAGATCTAGCCATTTCCTCATCCGAAAAGCTCACCTAGCCCTAATTAGCTGATTTCATAATAACCGTCACCTGCGCTCCTCCACCTTTTATCAACTTCGTTCCCATTTGCTGAAATTATTCACTCTATTTTTCGTTTCACAAATCACACTGTTTTCGTTCGTCAAAAAAAAAAAACCTTCCAACCGACCTTCGCCATTCCGAATTGCTGGTCAAGCCCCCCGTCCGAATGTTGTGGGTGTCACCCCTTCGATTGTAGGCGCAGGCCTACCCGTCCGATGCAGTGAGCATCTCCGTCGTAGCTCCCGTCGGATGCTGCAAGGGCCCCCCCATCGAATGGAGAAACCAGTTTCAAAATTTTGCTTTTCTCAAAATTTAAGCCCGTCCGCGACAATGCTTTCGTTCAACTGCCTGTGGGGTTTACCCGTCCGATGCTGCGAGCATTAAGCTCCCGTTGGATGCTGCGAGAACCCTCCCGGTTGAGCGTTTTGTTCCGCTTTATTACGCTTTTCATCCATTCCACGTGCTCTCCTGTCTCTGCACACACTATTACATTACACAGTCCAAGCACTCACTGCAAATAACTGACAATTAAAACGGTCGCCTTGTCGCATTTAGTGGGGACAACCTTAAGCCT
This sequence comes from Botia almorhae, assembly GCA_036877575.1. NCBI lineage: Eukaryota > Metazoa > Chordata > Actinopteri > Cypriniformes > Botiidae > Botia > Botia almorhae. The sequence goes on along the minus strand of JAZGTJ010015470.1, from coordinate 8,130 downwards.
TGGTGTGGACATGGTACACAATGTACATTTTTCGCACAGGCATGTGCATGACATTGCTTAACCAACAGTCAATGCGTTTTATTGATTAAATTATCAACAATTAATTGATTGTCGAGTAATCTTTAACATCCCTAATGTAAACATATCTGTATGAAAGACTACACTGAATATGGCGGCACATCGACTATCATTTAATATAACTGCCTTGAGGGTAATTTATGGGCAAAATATAATTTCTGGCTGGACTTTAAATTTAAATGAGAAGCTTTTAAAAGGACAGTAGACAGTAATGCCAGTATTTAGCCAAAATCAGTTGAAATGTTAACAAAGCTCAGGTCAATAATTGTCAATGTGCAAAGTTTGTTGATTTTGAGACCAAGTTGAGTCAACTATCAAGCAGCTCAGTTCAGTTAAGGTTTTCCCTTTTTCCAACAGTGTCTATCGAGTCAAATCAATTTATTATTAATATTAAATATAAGGTGTCTTTTAATAAAAAACTTGACCACAATAAAGGAGTGTTTTAGCACAAGATTTTCACACAACCTGAAGTGAGTTCTTGCTATTAATAAACAGTGACAATTAATAACACCAATGTGCAATAAATAATGTATTTATAAGTAGTATCACAGTGAACATTTCATCTGTCAGTTATTATACTGTAGTGCACTAGGGTAACTGTAGTTGATTAACTTCTAGTTAAATGTGTAAACGGTTTTAGTGTAATCACAGGTTTGCCTGTATTTGCTGTCGTACAACATGCCCTGTCACCTCAGATAACAGTCTGATTATTGAACTAATAAATATAGTAAATAATAGCGAGAGTCTGTGTTTTTTGTTGGCTGCTCTCAGGTTAGTGTTTGGATATAATCTGCTGTCTGATGTATATTGTAAAATGCTGTTCTCAGGTCGGTGTGGCCAGGGATGTGCATCCATTCATTGCTGTCCTCAGTCTGTTCCGGTTGCCATGGTAACTCTTTTCTCACTATCAGTGAAGTATAATAGCCAATTTAACAATTAAAATAATAAAATAAAGATTACAAAACATATACATAGACTTTGTGTCTATTTTTTCTCAATTTTAATAAAAGTCGTTTATTTGCTGAGATATATTAGGTGTCTCACCTGTCAGAGGAACTTTCCTGTCAGTAACAAAGCAGCTTAAGAAACGTGATATTATTGCTGTACTGCTGTAGTGTTTAATCTATTTTTGATTTTGATTTTCCCATGTTGTGACTGAAAATGTTTTAAACAAACATTTAATTAGGAAATGGTTACAAGTGAATTAATTTAATGATAATTCAATTACGAGCCTGGGACGTTATAGTTATGTTGCCAGTTAGTCATGTAATTACCAAACTAGGATGAATATATTACGTAACTGGACCGTTTTTGGTTACCTTGCAACATTAGGAAATCATAAAGGCGACGTTGTGAATTGGTAATTAAATGGTAATGAAAGTATGTGCCTGTGACATTGCAGTTACATTGCCAGTAAGTCAAAAATAGCACGAATATAAAACGTAACTGGACTGCGTCATTTCTTCCCCAAACCAGTTAAATGCAAACCACGCCCTCTATGCGAAAACCCCACCCCAGAGCCATGACTCACGTCTCTGGCTCGATTTCATTGTCAACTATATCACAGCACTTATTGGCCACAGCGTTGAAAAAAGGATACACAAGTGTATAAGAAGTGAAATGATGCACACACAATTTACAACTTAAATAAAAAGGTGTACAAAATGAATAAAAATAAACAAAGTGACATACTTGTTATGCCAGCAACACCACAAACACACTTCTTTTTCTTAGCTCTCGGAGTCTGAGGTCTCCAAACTCTGGCAAGACTCTTGTTTGAGTGGTCCGGGTTTGTATTGTTCTGTTTTGTGTCGGAGCATGCGGTTGTTTAACAGCTCGCCGTGTGCTCCGTTGTCCGTGTCTGCCCTGCCCTCTCGTTTCACTCCGGCAGTTTCCCATCTCTGTCATTACCGGCACTTGTTCACTGCTCGTCTTCTCCCCTTTATATTTCCATGTGTCTTTCTTTCGTTGTCAGATTGCCTTGGATGTTTTCCAGTTACCTGACCGAGTTTAATTTAATAAAGTTCTTTCTAGTCTAGTTTAGTCAAGTCAAGTCGAGTTAAAGTCAAGTCAGCTTAGTCCGTGTTTGTCCTGTCCTCTTAAAGCTTCAGGTCGTGTGAGAAACCCAACCTAGATCCAGCACTACTTAAAAACTACAGACCGGTATCCCTGCTTCCATTCATGGCTAAGATTCTGGAAAAAGTTGTGTTCAGTCAAGTCTCTGCCTTTCTCACTCAGAACAACCTCTTGGATAACAACCAATCCGGCTTCAAGAAAGGTCATTTGACCAAGACTGCACTGCTCTCGGTTGTTGAAGACCTCAGACTGGTTAAAGCGGACTCCAAATCGTCATTTCTTATCCTGCTGGATTTGTCAACCGCTTTTGACACTGTAAACCACCAGATCTTGCTGACTATGCTCAAATCACTAGGCGTTACAGGTACTGCACTCCGGTGGTTCAGATCTTACCTCTCTGACAGATCGTTCAGGGTGTCTTGAAGGGGAGGGGTCTCCAACCTGCAACATCTAGACACTGGGGTGCCCCAGGGCTCAGTTCTTGGACCACTTCTCTTCTCCATCTACATGGCGTCTCTAGAATTCGTTATTCAGAAACATGGCTTTTCCTATCATTGCTATGCTGATGACACCCAGCTCGTGTTGGATGAAGGACCATCACCTTCAACTCAACATTGCTAAAACAGAAATGCTTGCAGTTTTACTCAACCCATCTCTGCATAACAACTTGTCAATCCAGATTGATGGGGCAACCATTACCCCATGCAAGACGGTCAAAAGCCTTGGAGTAATGATTGACGATCAACTGAGCTTCTCTGACCACATCTCTAGAACCGTTCGTTCCTGCAGATTCGCCCTCTACAACATCAGGAAGGTCAGACCCTTCCTATCGGAACATGCAGCACAACTCCTCGTTCAAGCTCTTGTTCCCTCCAGACTGGACTACTGCAATGCTCTCCTCGCAGGACTTCTGGCTTGTAGCCCCTTGAAGCCCCTGCAGTTGATTCAGAATGCAGCAGCTGGTCGTGGTCTTTAACGAGCCTAAAAGAGCACACGTCACGCCACTGTTCATCCAGTTGCACTGGCTGCCAGTAGCTGCTCGCATCAGATTCAAGGCTCTGATGTTTGCTTTTAAAGTGACTACTGGATTCGCACCTCCTTACCTGCTCTCACTTCTTCGCACTTATGTGCCCTCCAGAAACTTGCGTTCAGCTAATGATCATCACCTTGTGGTTCCATCCCAAAGAGAAAAGAAATCACTTTCCCAGACTCTTACTTTCACTCTGCCTGGTTGGTAGAATGAACTACATAACTCTATTAGAACGGCACTAGCTGTTTTCAAGAAACGACTAGAAACTCACTATTTCGTCTTCACCTCCTTATCTAATCAACTAACACACCGCCACTACCTCTTCTTCTACTTTAAAAAAAAACAAAAAAACAAACACTGTGTTGGAATACCTGAGACCTGTCTATAGCACTTATTCTTTGTTGTTCTTATAGTTGTTGAAATTGCTTTCTTGTCCTCATTTGTAAGTCGCTTTGGATAAAAGCGTCTGCTAAATGACTAAATGTAAATGTAAAAATAGTGCTTAAAACTACATATAGACTATAAAACATGCTCACAAAGTATTTTAACACTTGAGTAAACTACACTCGTGCTATACAGAACAAAAGCAGGCAAACACAAAAAGATAAAAAAATATTTTTTATTATTTATTTATTTTAAACTTATTAATATTTTTTTGTATAGCAAACAATATGTGACCCTGGTCTTAAGTAGCATTTGTATATTTCTAGCAATAGCCAAAAAATACACTTTATGGGTAAATTATCAATTTTTCTTTTATGCCAAAAATGATTAGGATATTAAATAAAGAACATGTTCCATGAAGATATTTTGTCAATTTTTTACTGTAAATATATCAAAACTTAATTTTTTATTAGTAATATGCATTGCTAAGAACATTTGAACACCTTTAAAAGAGATTTTCTCAATAATTGTCCTATCCTAACAAACCATACATAAATGGAAAGCTTATTTATTCAGCTTTCAGATGATGTATAAACCTCAATTTAAACAAATTGACCCTTATGACTGATTTTTGTGGTCCAGGGTCACATATGACCTCCTTACCTGCAGTCCTAGCCCAGAATTCAAAAGACTTTAGGTGTGTTTGACTTGAAGCGCCATCAAAGTACTCCGAGAATGATTTAATCAGTTTGCACATATTAGATGTTAATGCTATGGGTCTGTAATTAGTTGGTTGCGTGTGATCCTTGCCAGGTTTTGCAATTGGCACTATGACCCCATGTTTCCAGTCAACTGGTAACTTCCCTGACTCCCATACCTTATTGAAGAGATTCAGAATAACGCTCAATGATGGTTCTGATAGATGTTTTATCATTTCATAACAGATATCATCTCTACCTGGAGAGATCTAAACTTAAAGTCCAACGTACACCCAGATGGCCCTTTTTCCCTTTGCAAATGTTTTTTTTACTCTTTCTCATTCCTGTATCTTTCTAATTCATCTGACAAATTTGCATTACTGTGTATTTTAGCAAAAGTTTCTGCTAGCACTTCTGCTTTTTTACTGTCTGATACTACTTGCTTTCCATTATACATCAATACAGGCATGTTTCCACGTCTTTGTATTCCTCCCATCTTTCTTATCATATTCCATACTTCATTAATTTTAATATCTTTGCCAATATTACTTCCAAATGCTCTCCAGTAATTTCTCTTGGATGTCCGTATGACTCTCCTCACTATTGCCTGTGATCTTTTATAATGAATAAAATCATTATAGTTAAAGGATCTTCTCACTTTTTAAGCGCTCTATTTCTCCTTGTAATTGCTTTATTACATTTCTCATTCCACCACAGTACTGCTTTCCTCCTGCTACCTGTCTTCTTACCTATTACCTCTTCCGCTGTACTCTGAAGAACTTTACAGATTTTATTATTAAGAACTTCTAATCTTTTGTGAAACTACTAATATGTTCCATTTTATTTTGACATTTTCTTAAACTTACCACAGTCAGCTATTTTTAACTTCCACCTTGGCAATTTTTTCACCACTGTTCGTCATCACTACCTATAATGCTTTGTTTTAATACTTTCCAATCACATTTTCCAGATAAACTTTCAGAAACAAGTGTTAAATCCAACATTGACTATTTTCCATGACACATCAATTCTTGCATAACAGTGATCCTCCCCGGTCAAGCATTTTTTCAATTAAACTTCTTGCATTCCACTACAAGACAATTATTACCATTATGAGCCACAATACGACATCTGACTGTTTACTGGTTGCATCTTTAGCCTATCGTTTATCATTTCAACTGAAACACCCTCTAACTCTAAATACTTTTCTGCAGCTTTGATAATGGTTTTAATTCTCTCAGTCCTGCTTTCAGTTTAAGCAGAGCAATTTACCACTTCTGCTATAAAAGCTACGAATGACACTTTGTCGGTAATCTTTTAATTCTCTTTTCCTTGTTCTTCCAGCATTATGTTCATTTGTGGCGCTATATGACTAGTTTCCACTACCTTATGAGTTCCTTTTACTTTCTTTAAAGCCTCAGCATATGGCATTCCTTCAGCCACTATGACATTCTGAACTTCACTGCATTTTTCCTCACTATACAGCTACCATATTCTGCACTATGATCTCCTCCTCAATTACAACACTTAGGGTTTACACCTTGCCCACATTTTTTCACTGTTCACCTCCACATTGTGCACAGCCTCTGCACACTGCTGCTACATGACCGTACGTTTGGCATTTATAACATCTTAGTGGCGGGAAACATATGGTCTGACATTGTAAATTACAAATCCTAAATAAATTCTCTTAGGCAATCTATTCTGGTCAAAATTGATCACTACTGAGAGGCTATTAGTCTTTCAATTATTCCTAATACATTTAAGCCTTGTGACATCTTTCACTGCTGCTTAATAAGTAATTTAATAAGTTCATATTATATAATATAAAACTTAATAAACTGGTAACGGAGTTTACAAGTTACAAGTGGAGTTTATTGTCATTTCAACCATATACAAGTACATATTGAAACAAAACAGCGTTTCTCCAGACCAAGGTGCCAGTTTAAACAAACACTGAACATCACAGACATACAAGGGCTACATAATTAAAACATAATATAATAAAGTGCCAAGTGCAAACATGTGCAGACAGCACAAGACAGTACAATGACTATTTGGACAGACTATGGGCATAGTAAGTCCCAGTGCCGCGTCGACCAGTACACAGTTCTGTAGGGGAGTAAACCTGGTGACAGTAAAAGATGTAAATGTGAAGATAAAAATGTCAATGTTTCTGTACTTTGTGTAACGAGGAGTCAGAGACGTTCGGAACCATTTGCAATTATTTAATAAGGATAAAGGCAAACTCACAAACGATAGCAGGCAATAGTCAGGGCCAGGCAGCATACAATCAAAAACGTTAAACAGGCAAAGGTCGAGGCAGGAAGAGTTCATTCACAAAACGTTAGACAGGCAAAATCCAAAGGGCAGGCAGCAATTATCAAAAATCCAATAAACAGGCACGGTCAAACACAACAAGGCAATAAATCACAAAGGGAGTAAACGCTCAGAATTGTCACCGGGGCAAACAAGACTTCGCGACTAGTTCGTGGTAAAGTCCAGCTTAAATACATGAAGGTTAATGAGGAACAGGTGCTGCTTCCAGGTAATCAAACAGAGGGTGCTCATGGGAAATGTAGTTCGGGGAGATCAATACTCAGGAGATGGTTCACGGGAAGCACGCACTGGATAGGAGGCTGGAGCCTCCACCGTAACAACTTTGAGTCGACGTGTAAAGCACTCGTAATGTAATTAATATAAAGCTGTAAGGCTCCAGTTCTAGAAGATTGTTCTATTAATGGCATATTAATGGGTTTTGTATGTTAAATGTGTTTGATGTACAAACTTAGTTAATTAATAGTCAGATTCATAAGCGCTCATGGAGCCACGTGGTGCAGTTAGACGTAAGCATGTAAACAATGCAAAGTTGGTTCATTTGAATATAACTGCCAATGAAAATGTGTATTAGCAGCAGCGTTTTCTGATGTGAAGTCAGTTAGGCACATTTAAATGTATGTTAATGCAGACAATATCAGATGCATTGTTTTCTTTTCTAATAAAAAATGGATTGTTTTTGTTATTTATGACATTCCTTTGTGTACAGAAACAGCTACAGCATTTGTGCATAGGAGAGAATGTTTCTAAGATTGATGTACATGTGTAGTGAAAAAGAAATTGTACATGTTTATTATTTTTGATAAATATGCACAAAATACATTTATTTACGTTTATTAATAACAGAAACATTTTTTAAATGCAACTGCAAAGAAACATGTTTAATAAATAACCACTGAGAATTCTGTGAAGCGCACATCCGTTTTCCCAGTCTCTAATTCTCTCCTGTTTTAACAGGTACAATTTACATCTTTTTGCTGGCCTCTTGAACAGGGTCTGCAACATAAACAAATGTAAACATAAGTGTGAACAGTAAACATAATATATACCAGAACTTATTTAACATACAACAATGACAAGCCATGGTTTACAGAAAAACTCAGACATCTTCGTCAGGCCAAAGAGGATGCCTACAGAAAAGTCTACAGAAAAGTACAACCAGACCAGAAACACACTGAATAAAGAGATTAGAGTGGCTAAAAGGACCTATGCAAAAAGATTAGAAGATCAGTTCACTTCAAATGATCCAAGTTCAGTGTGGAAAGGCCTGAAAACCATCCCAAACTACAGGACACCACCCCCAAGCACTGAGGCGACTCAACGACTTGCTGAAGACCTGAACGAGTTTTACTGTAGATTCGAAAACCCCCACACCCACTCTGACGACCTCTTCACACAACCATTACCACCTCCAGCAACCCCCTTCTCCCCCCCTCCTTCACTTCAAATCAGCGAAGATGAGGTGCGCCAGGTCTTCAGAAAGAACAAAAGAAGAAAGGCACCAGGCCCAGACGGTGTGACACCAGC
>JAZGTJ010015468.1:0-13357 GCA_036877575.1 Botia almorhae | reverse complement strand
ACACTGCAAGACGTGAGCACACACACCCGGAGCAGTGGGCGCTCAGAAAGCAACTATGGGTTAGATGCCTTGCTCAAGGGTACTTCAGTTGCTACCTGCCGGCACTGGAATCAAACCTGACTCACTAACCAGTAGGTCACAACTGTCCCCTTAGCTTGTGGGATGAAAATCAACCATAAAAACAAACCTTTACAGTATTTAACACTTACTGTAATTGTTGGTAATGTTTGACACCTCACAATGAGAAAGTCAGCTAATCCAACCACATTTCAATCACTCATACATAAATTCACTGAAGTTACTCAGTGTGTGAAGAAGGTTTTAAAGCACTGACCAATTTTGTTAAAAGCTTCCCTCAGGTCTTCCAGATCCTCTTGTAAAAACTGTGTGATTTGTTCTGCATGCTGACCTCCTTACTGCAGTTCTCACCATGCAAAGGACCTGCCAAATGGTCAACATAGAGAGTCTTTAATTTAGAAACACCATGGTATCTCTTGCATGATAAGCAAATTGTTCTATCCATGTTGCACCCTACAGTTAGAAACACTTAAACACAGTTAGGTTGAGCTAAATACTAAAGTTGACATCCTCTGATGTTACATGCTATACTCCATGTAAATCAGCATTTTTCTGAATATTGCTTAAGAATCATACATGCTATTTTATGACTTCATATTTAATGACAGACTACATAAAATGTGTGTACATTTAAAAATTTATTTACATTGTCATTTTAAATAAATTATAGAATGCGCAAATATGATTTCCCTTTCATATATGTCTTAACTGAAAATCTTGGTCCTGAAAAATTATTATTAGTCCACATACATGTAAGCTCTACAAATAAACACATGTATTGCACAAACAAAAGCTAACAAACATTTAAAGAATAAAATTCTGCATACTTTTATAGCATAACAATTGTCAAATCAAAGTTACATAATGTTGCCATTTGCCATCTACTGTTTATATATGTAAATAAAAACAGTACTTTTCTCTATAACCTCCTATCCTCCGCTCATTGTAGGATAAATGAGAAATGCAGATATTTCAAATAAACCTTTTATAGTGTAGTCTATCCTCTCCCACAGTGTGTGCGGAGCTCAGGTGCTCCTGATAGTTGTAAGATAAGTTAAAAGACCTTTGACCTGTATAATGTATAATAAAAATGAACTTTTTTTAATTGAATAATGAATTTTTACATTTTTAATAAAGGACTTGTACTGAGACAGCTCTGGAGTTAACATTTAATGCCCTACCCAATACTGTTTTCAGCTGAAACTGTCAAGCTTTCCTATAGCTCAGTGGTTAGAGCATGGCGTTAACAACGCCAAGGTCATGGGTTCGATCCCAGGGATTGCACATACTCAATGTATAATGATCAATGTGTAGTATAATGCTATGTAAGTCGCTTTGGATAAAAGCTGCTAAATGTAAATGTCATTCACTACTTACATTCGAACCTTGAAAACACTTACTGTTCAAACTAAACTGTGACATGAGTATATGTAATACTCAAGATCACTTATTTGACACTTAAATTTATGACCTAACAAAACTGCTTCACATTTCACTGGTTTCGGTTCACTGGTTATCAAAGCTCACACTTGTGAGTTTAGTTTGGGTGAATTGCAAAGTAGAACTTTATATCTGAATGATTATCCTGAATCAAGCATTTACAGGGTCATGGTGGCCTATTTGAGTTATTCGGTGTGTCTTATTGGGATCGATTTATGTTTTCTAAGAAGTGAACTCACACACAAATTACTACACATTACTGTAATAATCTGAGAGTACACATATGAAAAAGATTTGAAAATGGACTTGGTCACAGTGTTAAGTACATGTATACATCAATATATCAGCCAAAAAAAGCCAATTTCAATGAAGTTGTGTCATTTAAGTCATGAGATCTGCAGCTCACATAAAGAGAAAACTAAAGATGTTATAAAGAACAAAGATGATAATTAAAGAAAAGACTGATAATTCACCTACATTTCTTTTGCTCATTAACTTTCCCACACATGCACTGTAAGTTTTACTGAGTGGGTCAAAACAACATGATGTCCTGCATACGTGAGAAAGAAAACACCATATTTTTGTTTTCCTGTAGCAAAACTTTATTTTATTAATGTATATAATTCATTGGTGAGAATTGGTTCTTGTGGGAATGTGTATTTGTTGTTAAAGGAAACAGTTAAGGTGTGACAGAAATAGAAACAAACAGCAGGTGGCACCAACTACAAAGAATCGTTACTAAAACTGGAAAGGCAAATATACTATGTAATATGTAATTTAGTTATGTAACAACAACAAATTTCAGCGATCTCAGTCCGAAAGGATCTTTGTTTTAATATCGTATTCAAAAATGTTTAAAACAGTGCATGTTTCTTTAGTTTTATTTTTTATCTTTTTATAGTTTCATAAATGAGTTGTCACGAATGATCTGAAACCAATATTGTGTTATAAACAGACAGCATATATATACAAGTTTAGAAAATATTTTGACAATTAATGAAGTAATGACGGGGGAATGTATTTTAGGAGAAAAGATATCATTTGTAAATAGATAACGCAGTTTTAGGTTCATAATCAAAGATAAAGGCTATACCGCGACCGAGGTTTTCAAATGACACAAAAAATATTATACTTTCTGACATAAAGCAGCAGAAAGATCATGTTGCTATGTGGCCATAACGGTTTGATCGGCTAGTGATATTTGACAGACGTAGTCACGAACCAATAGCGTCGTTAGTAAACTCCGCGACGCTTCCGTATTTACCAATCGGCCATTAGAAGAGGAGGAGTTTGTGTTCCTCTACTCCGGTTCAATTCGTGCTGTATCAATTAGTTACAGCGTACGCCTGGACAACAGAGCAGAGGCAAGGTACCATTTTGACGGAGATGCTTTGTTTGATTACGGGTATATAAAAAGGACATTTTAAATACCATTAATTTTAACTTAAATGAACGTACGAGCAGGTGTATTGCAATTTGATCATAGCCGTGGCCTGGAGCCGCTAATATCGCCACAAACGCTGCGCCGGGATGATTCTCTAGAAGATTTATATCGGTAAGCAAAACTAAAAGTGCTTTATACCGATTTTATAACCCATTGCACGAAATGAACGCCATCTGTTGTCTTGAACCCGAATGAATCCCTGACCATTGCAGTGCGGTTTGTCTTCGTGTTGTCTGTTTTGGAGTCGGGCATCCCCTCATCTCCCACACATCACCTTATCGCTAGTCGATTACGTGGACTTGGGGCAGATGTCACGGCTTCTTTTATGCCATAATCACTGTATGTGATAGAGTGTAGCTCGATTTTGGGACATCACTGGCTCTCCTGTGTCATAAATGAAAAACAAACCCTACCCTCTAAAATTCACACCACCATGGGAAAAGAATGCTGGTTTTGGAAGAAAACACAAGCCTTGCACAAGAAACCACACCAAAATAATTGCCAACCCCGGCATTGTCATGAAAGTGCTACGCAGAAAGAAGATATTCATGTTTCTTGCCTATTTTTTGCTGGTGGCTTTGACCATGTTAAACCTGGCTAATTACAAATGGACCAAAGAGCCTCAACAATGCAACCAGCCAATGCAGGGAATGAATTTCCAAAGCAGGTCAGATGTCCGTTTCCTTTACAAAGCCCCACAGGTGAAAAAAAGGCAGCTTGTGTACGTGTTGACTACTTGGAGATCTGGGTCTTCGTTTTTTGGGGAGTTCTTTAACCAAAACCCAGATGTGTTTTTCTTGTATGAACCAATGTGGCATATTTGGCAAAAGCTGTACCCTGGGGATGCAGTGTCCCTCCAAGGAGCTGCCAGGGACATGCTCAGCTCTCTTTACAGATGTGATTTTTCAGTTTTTCAGCTCTACAACAGCCCTGGGGGAAAGAACATAACCTCTCTAGGACTGTTTGGTGCCACTCTTAATAAGGTCATCTGCTCTTACCCCCTCTGTGCGTCCTACAGGAAAGATGTGGTGGGGATGGTGGACGATAAAGTTTGTAAAAAATGCCCCCCGCAGAACCTCCAAGTTCTGGAGGAAGAATGTTTAAAATATAACACTATAGTTATTAAGGGAGTTCGTATTTTGGATGTTAATGTTTTGGGCCCCCTAATGGAGGACCCCTCTCTAAATTTGAAAGTAATTCACTTAGTTCGGGACCCCAGGGCGGTGGCCAACTCCAGGATTAAGTCTAGACACGGACTGATTCGAGAGAATTTGCAAGTCGTGCGCAGCAGAGACCCCAAGCTTCGTCGTGTGCCATTTGCGGATCCAAACCATAAAGCAAACAAAAAAGATGGTTCAGACTATCATTCCATAGGAGCCATGGAGGTTATCTGTGAACGGATGTCCAGAACTCTACAAACTGCTCTGCACCCTCCCAGCTGGTTCAAAGGAAAATACATGACAGTACGTTACGAGGACTTGGTGGAAAACCCTGTTAAGACCGTTCGGAATGTTTATCGCTTCGTTAATCTTTCAGCCAATCACGACATTGAGATCTTTGCCATGAACATGACGACTGGAACAAGCGCCTCCACTAAACCCTTCATCGTATCCTCCAGAAATGCAACACAAGCGGCAAGTGCCTGGAGAACTGTGCTTAACTACCAGCAGATCAGACAAGTGGAAGAGTATTGTCAGCATGCAATGTCTTTCCTAGGATACCTGCGTGTTCGCACGGCTGGGGAGGCTAAGGATTTGAGCAAATCCTTATTGACAGTGCCCAAAATATAAACATCGCCAAAGACATTAAATTGAAGTCCTTGTATTTTGCATTTGTGCTGATAGCAGCCTGTTACTCGTTCTAAGCAAACTGTTATTTATGTTCAGTGCTTAATGGCTCCTTGGAATGTACCTGTTTGCATCATACTGTACACAGCCACTTATGTTGGAACCAGAATATTGTCTGTGCATCATCAGATGTTTGACCAAATAAGAGAGAAAACAATACCATGTGTACAATGTGTTGTTTATTATTAAAGCTACTGCAAGATATTTATTACTTAAAACATTTAGGTTTTGATCTGGCTGTATTCATGGCTATACAAGCTGGAATTGGTTGTTAATTTAGCTGTGAGACATATCTAAATAGCAGTTGTTACACCATCCTGTTGGTCTAATTTAAATGAGGACAGGATTTGATAGCTATCCCGTCAAATCAGCTGAGTGTACTTGGCTTCCTGGCTTTGTCTTTGGGTTAACACACTCCTAAACTGTTTATTAATACAAGGGTGGTTGCATTAGGAACTGGCTTAGTCTCGCTCTGCTAATACTATATGACAAGCCTGTATTTCCTTGCCCTGTGTGTTAATGCAAATGGTGGTTTGCCATTCATTTGTCTACATTTCTTATTTTACATAGAAGGAAGCCATACATCCATTCAGCAATATAGATTGCAATATAGACCCATGACTGTTTATAATCTCTTAATGCTACATTTACAAGTTCTTTTACACAACAGTATTCCTGTAGCTCAACTGGTAGACCATTGCATTATACATGGAAATCACTAACTCCCACCTTATTTACAAACATGGCCTGGAAGGTTGTGTAGCTGGGAAAAAATAGTGAGGATTTTGTTTATGGTGTTTTGGTAGGTCTGCACAAACAGAGTCATTTAAAGCTGAAGTGGGCAGCCGGTTTCCTGAACAACCCCGTCTGCTATTGGTTGGAGAAATAGATAGTTGCGCCCAAAACTCACTGCCAGTGTTGTTGTGTCGGGCTGCTGCTCAGACAAACAGCAATGATTTGTAAAGCCACAATGCTTACAGTAAAAACTTTCAACACTTTCAGTAAAAATCAACTTGTAGCCTATATAAAATATTTAATAACATATTATACTATAAATGCAAAAATGGCTGTATATTAGGCTGGAATATAATATTAAAATTTTTGCATTGTTATATTACATACTCGGCTTATTATCTATAAATTAGGTTACTGTTACACATATACAAAAGGGTGATAGTACAAAAGCTGTTTTACAGAGTCAAAACTGTCTAATATCAATGGAAGCTACGTTTTTAACATGTCTACAGGGGTCCAATTTAACACTCGCCAAGCCCTGGTTACTCGCCAGTGGATGGTAATTTTTTTAATGACTGCAACATAGTATGCAGTTTCATTGAATGTAAGCATGACAATCTAACCCTCAGTGGGGTGTGTGAATTAAATCTAAGTCATACAAACCATTTATTAAAGAAAACATCTTTGACAACTTGCTTCTTCTAAAAACTTTTCTAACTCTTCAGTTATTTTTCTCATTAAGCCATTAACAAAATAAAAACAATTAAACGTTAATACAAAATGCATTTATAAATACATTTATATAATGCATAATAATACATTTATAAAAATGTAGCCTATGCATTTTAATCAGAAATTCAAAAAAGGGAAAGGTAAGTATTGTTAACACTTTACAACAATGTTCCATTTGGTAACTACCTTAATTAACAAGAACTAACAATTGACAATACTGTTAAACTGTTAATTAATTTTAGTTATTATCAGCACTTACTAATGCATTTACTAATATATTAAAAAGTTGTATTTGTTAACATTAATTAATGCACAGTGAATTAATGATATGCATTGACTAACATAAACCAACAATAAGGCTAAAAATATATTTTCATTGTTAGCTCATGTTAGCAACTGCACTAAGTAATGTTAATGAAGTACATTATAAAGTGCTATTGAAATATTTATGGCTGATAAATGTTAATTTTGTACTCTGCACTGATGAAGAAGCTCAAGTATTGATGTGTTACAGCACACTGGCAGTTAACTGTATAACCCGCAAATCCCAGACAATCGATGTGTCTCTCGGGAGTATCCAGTGACCATGAATCTTGGATTCCCTGAAGTGGGTCCCGGTGCCTCTCAGTGCCTGGTCTCTCTATTGCAGCCGTGTGTAAGAGTGATTGAGCGAGAGGGGACCTCGAGAGTACAGCCTCTGTTTTACAGAAATAGCAGCTGCAGGAGGGGGTGGCAGGTGGGCGGGCAGTCAGGGAGGCCCCTCAGGGGTGTGAATGGTGGGAGAACGTCTGGGCTTGAGTATGTCCTGGCTTTCAGTCTGTGTCCTGGCAAGTATCCTTGGCCTACTGCCATCTCTCTGCCCTTACCCTGCGGCTGCGTACGAAACATTAGGAAGTTACAGAGTAAGCAGAAAGGGCTTCTGGGATATCGCTGGTAGTATTATGGCCTCCAGATGAAGGTGTTTTGTTTCTGCTTTTACACTATGCTGCATTTTCAGTATTACAAGACATCTTTGTCAGGTTACATAAGAGCTAGAGTTTATTGTGAGCATACACTACCAGTCAAAAGTTTGGATTTATGCTTGTCATTACCTTAAAGTGTTATGGTAAATGCTGAAAATGACTCTTAGAGAATAAAATTAATTGTGCCTGTGTATTAATTTCTTTACAGAAATATTCTACATAAAAATGGGTGGAGAAAAGACAAAGGGAGGTTGCTTTGAAGAAGGCACATTTAGGATTGATATGTTTTATTTAGTTTTTGTTTTGTGATTTTATTTTAATATTTGTCATACATTTTCTATTTCATATCTGATTTTATTGTTACTTTAAACTGTAAAAATGTTAATAAAAATAGTGGGTGTGTCTACATATTTGCCTGGTAGTGTACGTATCCCAAGTATGCAAATTTACAAGTCACAACAAACTTGCATCACAACAAAGTGACAAAGAACACAGATTGAATCAGCTCCAAGGCCTAAGATAAACAAACAGACAAAATCAATTCTCACAGCACTGTGCTTACAATAAGCATGTTTATGTTTCTTCTTTTCTCTTGTTAGCATAAATATCGTTAACCTTCCACATTCAGTCTCATTGTTAACTATTTTAACACTCATTGCTAAGGCCACTGAGATATTGCTCTGTGCAGTTGTCATGGTTACTCGGTCAGTGATGCCCATCATGCAAATGGAGCAGATGGTGACCATGCAGACAAGGAGAGCTGAATAGATAGTGTATTTAGGTGGCCTGGGGGAATGAAAGCATTAAAGTGGAATCTTTCTCTCCAAATATCTGCTAATTCCCAATAGAAAGTATTTATATCTCCATATTTTCACCAAGAAGGAAGATGCTTTAGTCACATACTGTATGGGTGTGTAAGCAGTTTTGGGGATTATTAACTAGAGTATTGCATATTGGTTAGGTAAATACATTTATTTGAATGTTAATTCATGGTGTTTTTACTAGAAGGTGAACAATGGTGACTTTTGTTGGTACCAAAAACTAAAGCGAGGAAAGCAGGGTGATATGTGATTAATCGTCTGATAGATAATCAGTAATATGAATAAAAATTTTCCATTCAGTGTAAAACAGTGCTTAACTTATGGTTAAGCAATAATGGCTTAACCATGAAAATGTTTTGTAATTTAAAAAAAAAAGAACACACAATACAAAGTTAACCATAAAGTATGGCTTAAATTAATATACACTACAAATAGTGTTAACATGAAGTTATGTAAAAATAAAATACAGAAATAAAAAAACTCAACAATTAAATGTTTATTTAATAGTTTAAGAATTTAATAGTACAAACAAGCTGGATTAATCTGTAAAACCTATATATCTTACAACCTCTAGTTTTCACTGATAAACTGGTGCAAAGATAATGTCTTTTCCTCAGCCATATATCAGAGAACAAGAGAGAGACTTAGTCTCATCTCTTAGATGCAGACATGCATATGCATTGGCTTTTCTCTCCGCTGACCTCTGTGAGAGGTATAATTAGCATACTGCCTGCTCTGAATATGCTAATTTTACTGCTCTGCTTCCACTCACAACCTATCCCATGATTAAAAATTCATGAGAACCTATTTGATAGAGGACCCTGTGATCTCAGATCCATGGGTTATGAAAGCACCAAGATTATTTATTTATTGCCTGGAGTAATGCAGTACCTATAGTTTATGGATAATTATAGGAAAATACTTCATAAGGTGCTTCATGTTTATTATTTGCAAGTTTGTTTGTTGTCATGCTCTGTAAATTCAGAAAGCGTTCAGTGTATAAGTGATTCAGATTTACTACATCTGATGTAGTTTGTAATTTGTCCTCCAGGTCAACAGAACGTTCCTCTTACACAACATCACATAACACACTTTGATTGAACACACAAATACAACTAACGTTCTACTAAGGGATACCCTTAGATGTATTTGTCAGATAACAAAGTCTGTTATTCATACTTCAATATGAACTCAAACATTTCCCAAGAAATTATTTTAAGGCCAGATGATCTCAGATATGCTATCCTATTTTTACCGCTGTATATTCTAATTTCATATAAACAACTGTCTGTGTCTATTTTTATTTTTCTTAAAATAAAACACAAGAATTAAAATAAAACATTGTGTTAGTGGGAATATCTGAGACAAAGCCGATATGTAAGTGGAACATAACAGAGGGCTATTTTGTTTCCTTAGCAATGGTAGAGCAACCTCTGAGTATAAAAAAATCCCTCGGCCAGTTGGGGAGTATATAAAAGAGTACTAGCAGTCAGAAAACCTAAACGATCTCTTTTCCGAAGCATGAACTTCAATTCAACTCTGTGAAATGTCTATTGAGTGGGAATATGGTAGATCTGGGAAGTGAAGATTGCATCTGCCAAGACTTAGCTTCAGAGGAGAGCTAGAGAGATAGAGGTGTGAATAACAAGCCATGACATGATCCTTTGGGCCGTTCTAGCCTAAACCTGGTCCACAATAGAGAGTGGTAGGTGGCTATGAAAGAGAGGGAGGAAGAGCGGGAGAGATGTAGTGTAACTGGAGAAGTGAGAGTGTGTCAGATGCTGGGACAATGGCATCATGACCCATATTAGATTCTCTGCGGGATGGCTGTAAAGATAAGGCTGGCTGGGAATTTGCCATGGTTTTCCCATTGGCTCAGAGGACACAAGGAAATCTTTTCAGAATCAGTGGACTGTATTCATTGTGCATTAAACAAAAAGGCTGTTGACAAAAGCGGATGAAAGATGCTCTTTCTTTGGAATATACTTGGAATTTTTTTTTAAATTGTTATAACACAGTAAAAGTCATTCTTAACAATCAGCCACACATTCTATAACAGTATGCTCATTGAGATGCATCTCAGTAAATAGGGCAGATCAGGGACTGATAAACAGGCATGTGGTTGTATTTAATGTTTTGAATGTTATCTGAGGCTATGAATGGAATACTGGTTAGGAATACTGATTTCTGAATACTACACTGTATATGCTATATGCTGCCCACTAGTTGTAAAAGTATGCGAAAATATATTATGCGATGGTAAGCATAATGAAATTGTTAAAAATCACAATTCTTATTAAATCTTGTTTAATGCTCATGCTGGAAACAGTGAAGTTAAGCACATTGAATTAAGGAATACAGTATTGCAGACAGTATGCTCTGTTCCATACCGGTCATGTTAACAATGCATTTAACTTGCAGTCTAAAGGGACTCTGACCTGACATGGCTTAGCAGAATTGTTTGTGAAAAGGTTTGTGAGCTCAAATCTTGTTGGACGTACTTTTTGAAATAAACAAATTCAAATCAATAATTTAATGAAAGATGGCGCCATAATTGGTTGTGTTTTATTTATGAGATTTTACTGAATGGAAGAGCATTTACATGGAAGAAATGGAGCGTGTCTGCGAGAGCTGTTTGCTAGGCAGCATTCATGTGAAACATTGTTTTCCTATGATGCCTATGAAACACTTGCAACGCTAAGGTCATGGGTTTAGTCCTTCACTGACTGGAGGAGAGATAAAACTACATGTAATGAATACTACATGAACTTTTTAACAGCTAGTAAGGCAATGATCATGGGGTAAAAACCAGGTGTTTTATGCCTACAGAAAATTCACATGCTCAGCACACTACATATATGCTTCAGACTTTTGGAAGAGAAATGTTCACAGGTATAATTTATGTGTAAAGTGTCTGTGGTGATATAATAACCAGAGTGCACTAAACAAATCAGACAATCCAAGACCAGATATATCTGATCTTTCTCCTGCTATAATACCATTCCCAAAACAACGGCGGAAACTGTGCAAACTCTGGGACACAATAGCTTCTATTGTGGTGCTATCCCTGGGTATCCTTAATTATGTTGCTATGTGCTTTACGAACAAAGAGTCACAATGCCTGTGATTTGTCCTCGGCCTATAAAAGATGCATCTTGTCTTTTTGTAGTTAGCTGTAACTAAAAGTAAAAGTCAGCAAGGCAGTAGGCAGTGATTGGTAAAGGGCATTTTGGAATTCAAACATATGTATGTTTGATCTTCCATTAGACTTTTCAGTTTAAATGCCTTTATATTGTTTTGGAAACATCTTTGTAGTTGGTCAAACCTTTTAAATGACATAAAAAGTACATTCTCTCTCTCTCTCTCTCTCTTTACAGGTACAGAGACGATTATGGGGAAACAGTGGCTTAAATTGCCCCAGTGGCAGATGTGGTCTTCACTGTAGTGTGTAAATTAATCTGGAGGAGTGGTCAAATTCTGCTAAAGAAGCTATTGGGGTAGAGAAGAAGAACTGGTTTGGAGATATTCAATCTAGTCAATCTATGTGTTTTAACAGGGAAGGACAGTATTGTAGCACAGTAAGGCAGACACTGACCACCCACATAGTGTATGGTAAAACATATAGTGTTTGGTAAAGCATATAATGTATAGTAAAGCAAATAGTGTATGATAAAACATATACTGTATGGTAAAGCATATAAAGTATAGTAAAGCAAATAGTGTATGATAAAACAGTGTTTGGTAAAGCATATAATGTATAGAAAAGCATATAGTGTATAATAAAGCATATAGTGTATGGTAAAGCATAATGTTACGGTGGCTGACGAAGAGAGAACCCATACGCAGACAGCTTACAATAAACAAGACTTTATTAAACAAAAACTCCCTCGAGGGGATAACTCAAAGAACTAAACTAAAAACCAAAACAAAGACAACAGAAACACAATGAACATTTAACAGCCGGCACAAGACAGCAAACACAAGAGCATTAAATAGGAAAGGAACTAAGGAAGGTAATGAGGGAAAGCAGGTGACGGGAATTAACTAAAAACAGGATTAACGAGAAAACAAGGGGGCAGGATCAGAGAGCAATGTAAACAAAGGCCATGTGCTTCCACAGAGAACAAAGACCCAGAGCATGAGTCCAGATCCTGACTCCAAGAAACAAGAACCAAGACTTGGATTGAGTCAGGACCTAGACATCATGCTCTGACATAAAACACAGAGACTGTCAGGGTCCTAGCAAGGGAACTAGGAACAACTCAAGACAAGAATCCAGGACCCTGACACATATAGTGTATGGTAAAGCATATAATGTATGGTTAGGCATATAGTGTATGGTAAAGCATATAGTTTATGGTTAGGCATATAGTGTATGGTAAAGCATAAAGTGTATTTTTTTGTAGTTTTGTGTGATTAATCCAGCTCACTGAACAGACTGTGAGGCTACTATAATTGCAATAAGTGATATCATGAGTTGAAAATTTGAGAGGGAGCTTGTGTGGGCTTCTGCTGACACAGCTGTTTGAAGCAGGAAAAAGCATAAAAACCCTGCTTTATCTGGCTATTTTTATGGGTTATACAACAGTTAGCGTTGTATAAATCTAGTTTCAAGTTCTAAATGCAAAAGTTCTATGTTTGCAACACTTATATTTGTGTATATATTTTGTTTTTGCTTTGTTGAATTTCTAAAATGCAGAATCTAACATTTTAAATAAAGTTGTATTTGCTAACATTAGAAAATGCATTACCTAGTCTAAACTAACAGTGAGCAATATAGTTTTCCAATATAATATTTTTTGTTAATGTTACTTGATGCAAATACAATTGTTGATGTAAGTTCACTGTGTATTAACTAATGGTAACAGATGAAACTTCTAATTTTACAAATGTGTTAGTAAATGCTAAAATTAACTAATAAACTAAGATTAATAAATGCTGTAGAAGTGCTGGTCATTGTTAGTGTATGCCAGCTAATATATTAACTAATTTTAATAAATACGACCTTATTGTAAAGTGTTGCCAATATCAATTTATTTAAAAAACTATGTAACACACATTATTGTTTTTGTTCGTGTGACCAGTCATAAATTGATTGAAATATTTGGGCATTTCTATAAAATAACCTTTTAGACTGTACTAGTGTAAACACATTCCTCAAACCGCCTGCATTAATTACTGCAACGACAAAAATGTACAGTAGCACAGTAGAATGTACAGCCACACTCACTGAGAATATTTAACTTAGAGCGATGATGAAAATAGAGTGTAAATCTATCCTTCTCATCAGTAGCCTTT
>JAZGTJ010015467.1:0-13358 GCA_036877575.1 Botia almorhae | reverse complement strand
ATACAGTACACATACATATACACACACATATATTCAGTTCACCATCAGTTATTCTGTTACTTCAGTTGTTGAAGATCATCAATTCGTGTCTGGCTGTGTGGACAACAGATGTTTCAATATCTTAAATGTGAAACCCTTTTGTTTCGGTTAATAATCAGCGTCATCTGTTTTGTAAACAGTGTTGTCGCGTGACCCGCACGGCCCTGATTAGCGTTAGAGAAACAGGAAGCTGATCTCAGGTCAGAGGCATTAAGCTGTGAATGAGTGGAGCGCTTGTAATTACCGCAGGTGCGATTTAATGTATTTAGTCTGCGTGATATTGTGTGTCAACAGCATTACTCAGTGAAGGTATAGACAATGTTTAGTCACTCCGTCTGACAATAACAAGGGATTTTAATTAACAGCCTGTCTTATTATCCTCTCACATTGAACAACATATGATCAAAAATGGAAAGAAACACAGCTGACTTCGAGGGCTGTCTCAATTTGTACACGGTAATTAAAATCAAATGACAATTTAATTTGAATGTTTAATTGCTCGTTTAGAACGAACCTCGCAGAAATATACACAGGTACGTACAATGGAGCGTAAATAGACGCGCGCGAGCGCACGCGTCGCCTCGCGCGCGCACGCGTCTCTTCACACGCCGTCTGCTTTTCAACTTTGATGCAACTTAAGGAGAAATCGCCTCCCACCGGTTTCTCTCGCCAGACCTCGAACAGTTTTTAATGCAATAAGCCAATGCAAAAAAAAGTGTGTTCGGCGGCGCGCCTGTCACTGCATGTTTATCGCAAACAAGTGCCTATCTCTCCTCAATGTCTAATTAAAGGGATAGATTCACACAACAATAAACGAATATGCAGATGAGTTTTGCGTCTGGTGCTAATTTCATGAAGCGCCGATAACGAGGCTGAGTTAATCTCCTCTCTTTTAACCCTGATTTAGTTGATCCACCATAACAAACAAACAGAAATAATAATCCTATTATTGTCTTAATAGCACATTTTGTTCTGAGAAGTCTTCTCAAGACGGAGCTTTGAGGTAATGCTGCCTTTATTGAAACAAACAAAACTCCAAAAATCAATTTTCATTCATGCTTTGTCTCGTTTATTCGCTTGCTGCAATAGCTGTATGTCTCCTGTTTTTTTTTAAATATATATATATATATATTTACTTCTATCCTGTCTTTCCCTTCAACCTCTGTGTTTACTGTCTGCCGGCTGCCGTTTCCAGCACTGGACGAGTAATGATAATCAACAATGCAGGTTAGAATTGTCATTAAGCAGCTTATAGTCTTCCAGTGTGACATGCATGTACCAACTGCCACTCAACATTACCCTTTAATAGCATTTCCTTGGATGTTTGTTTCGGGCAATTCATTCATGGATAACTTGTTTTAAATTCTCTGCAGTTCGCATTGTAGTTGTTTGTCTTTTGATATGTGAAGTTCCTGTAAGCTTCTGATTTACGAGAATGTTTAAAATCGACGATAAATCAAAGCGGACTAGATTTTCTTAACCCCAATTCATCAGTGCACTCCAAAAACGTCTTTGTAATAATCAAAATATATGTTTACATCAAATACGTTTCTCTGTAGCTTAACTGGTAGAGTATTGCGTTAGCGGAGCAAAGGTTGTGGGTTCGATTTCCAGGGAACACATGCACTGATAAATTGTAAACCTTGAATCTACTGGAAGTCGCTTTGGATTAAAGCGTTTGCTAAATGTGAATGTAAAATTTAATTCTGGCCCTATTCTGGTATGTTTTACTTTTATCATAAACCAATTAATTCCTGGTAGATAGATTCATGCCCTATATTTAGCGCTTATCGCATAACCTGACCAGAAAATACACTAAACACATAACCTAAAACCATAACATAAAATACTATGTGCTAAATAATTAAATAATTTATGCTAGTAAAATGATTTTGTTAGTTTACAGATGATGCCCATCTTGAAATTCATGCAACTTTACACTAGGAACTTTACATAGCGAAGCACGCACATGCGCGTGAACACAGTTGGCATGCGGCGTCTGCATGGACTGACGAGTGCCAGAGCGACAGCGATGCAGGTGTGAGGGCGGGCCGGCATTTTGAAGGGCACAGCGTGCACGGGGGAGAGCGGCCAGGCCTCACAGAGAAAGGCAGAGTGGCACACGGTGCAAGGCTGGGCGGACAGAGCAGCACTTCCTGTGTGAGCGAGAGGGGAGGGACACTGGCACAGAGATGGTACGAGGTATTAATAGAACGCAGGGACACTGTGCCATAGCAGAAGCTGCTAAGTAACATATGGACTGTTCTCTTATAGATATGGGAAAAAAACTGTGTTGTCGTTTTCTAATCAGTTTTAATAGGAGTCCATTTGTGCTAAGGGGACCATGATACAATTTGGTTCGCACAAGATGAATCTCAAAAATGTCCTTGAAAGAACAGAAATTAATTTAAAACGATTAACCCTCTGACCCTCGGAATGTATGATTGGATAATGTTTAATGTGCAAAATCAAGCAGTTGATTTAAAAAATGGCTTTCAAAACAGTTCCCTCATCTGTGATTGGTCAGACGAACAGAAAGACGAGAACAGTTTCATATAGTTTAATGTAGTGTCACACAGTCGTGCTGGTTGCCCTTTTTAGATGAAGTCAACCTACAAAATTGTAACACACAAAGTGCGCTAACGTACAAATAAGACACGCATCAGCTGTAGCGTCGAAACAAAAACCAATCCGTTCTAAAAAGTACAGCTCTGTCAGTTTAAGTGTGGCGAGTGTTTGAAACTGGGTCAGAGGGTGGGTCTGTGTATCACATTCAGGGGCATGGATNGGGGGGGGGGGGGTTTGTGACTCGGGCCTAAAGGCAAATCTCATATCAACATCCACAGTAATAACATCTCCTAATTACCATAATAGCCCAGCTTATCTGATGCGTTTAATTACGTGGGCATGTCTGCTATCCATTTTGGGAGGATGTGGCATCACTAGGCATGCACGGAATCGGGGCCCATATCAGTCCAACGCACTGCGGTACAGTGTCTAAAATGGACTGCGATTCAGCATCGCAGAAACCCCAATCCACCCCCCCTCCCCACCATTGTCCAAAGGCATTTATATAAAATGTACATCAATTATGACAGCCTGGACCAACACATGGTACTAAGGAAGAAGTGGATGTTGAATTGCATTCGGCCTTTTCCATACGCAGCACGGGTGTACAATAATAGCCCAGCCTTCGGGCTAAGAAATATAGCTTATGACTTGTCTCTCGATACCGCAGGGCTACATTTGCTGGTATCAATCTTTTCTGAAAGCCTTTATTTGCAGATATCCTTAAGCCCTGTACAATGATTTACATGGCGTAGCAGTGCAGGAGATTGTTCCCGAATGATAGCCCATGGTGTATCTTCTAGTTCTCCTAAGGACACGACCATCGACACATTAAAATGGAAATCGCTCTTTTTCGAAGCATTGATGTCGAACTTCTCCCGGTCTGATCTCATTTGCAGTCTTCCGTCTCTTATAGGCCATTTCGCTACATAAACTGTGTATTCAGTGAAACGTATATCATAACAGACTCGCGCTTCTAGCATCGACCCCGAAAAGACAGTAACACAGTTTCTTTTTTCTCTCCAAATCTTTAATATCACCCTTTAATCTTCTTAATGAACAAATGTCTCTTAATTGTCAGAGTCGGTTCTCAGACATCAGATTTAGCGTAAGCCGATTGCAATAGAGGATGTTGTTGGACTAATTTGTGGTCGTTTTGAGAGCTGATGATCACAGCAGAACAGGGGCCCCTGGCTGGACATGGGATTGAGGCTCTTTGATTTGAGCAGCTCCCTGCCGACAGGAATGTGGAAAAGCCATATGGACAGAGACCAGCTGAGTTCTTGGACGGACTTTTAAAAAAACCCACACTGACCGGGACTGGATCTGAGGGGAAGAGAACTACTTATGCCCTCTGAGCTCGCGTGTTTTGTACGACCTGCCCTGCGGGGTTTAGCGCACAAATCTAATTAATGTTTCATTGACGTGTGTTTGTAAAATTACTTGTGAATAAGTCTGGAAATCGAGGGCTAGAAGGGAGCAAACATGTGTTCACTTAAATACTAAAAATTTCCATTCGTCTGTGCAACAGTTTATGTTGCCAAGCCAATTAGCTAATGTTCAAGCAGACAAATTTTGCTGTACGAAATTGCCATCATGGATTATTTATGCCCAAATGGTGAGATGATCTTACAGATTTTCTCTAAGGAGCATAAAGAAAAGCATTCTTTACGACAGTGAAAATATTACTGTACATTATGTTTAATGATGATGAGGTGACATTGGTCCTCATCGGCTATTTTAAAGGCCCATGAAGCCACAAAAATGAGCATGTTCTGAGAATGTTAAAAGAAGGCTTTTATTTTGATATATTCTGAGGGACATATACTGTACACACACACACACACACACATANTTTATTTTGATATATTCTGAGGGACATATACCGTACACACACACACACACACACACACATATATATATATATATATATATTTACACCAAGGTCATGGGTTCAGTTCTCAGGGAATCACAACACACTGATGTATAAATTGAATGCGCTGTATGTTTCTTTGATTAACAGCAACTGCAAAATGCACAAATATAAATAAACTCTATAAACAAAATATATATATATATATATATAAACAAACTTGCTAATCCAAACCGGAAAATTGCTTATTTTACTAACTTTCATGTCAATGTGTTTGAGCTACGCTTTTAAGCAAAACTTGTCTGAACTTTATATATAGTTTATTTTGGAACTTGTATGGACAATGTAGTCAGGGTGAGTTTTTTTATGATGGTTTTATGATGTTTTTTAATATTTCACCCGAGCTTGACGTCTCCTGGTCATTATGAACCCGTTTTATGGCAACAGCTGTGTAACAATTCGTCGAATTTCTATTTTTGTGTTCTGCAGAGAAAACAGCGGCATATGGGTTCGAAACGACACCAGGGTGAGTAAATAATCACGTCATTTTCCTTTATTTGTGAACAATTCCCTTAAATTGCCACATTAAATGAACTCGCAGACCATTACGATAAGTATAAAGTCATAAAATCATAAAGGACAACAGCGCGGATCAATAACGTCTGGAGAGGAGCGAGGAACCGCGCGAGCGCACGCGGCGGACAGCTAGCGCGCTAAAAATCTTGATCCCTTTGACACAGACAGCCTCGGCCCTGAGGTGTTTTACACACAAAAACATTTATTGCTTTTCACCCAGCGCTGGAAAAATGGACATGCGAAACGTTTGGTCAGCCCGACGCTGACATCCGATAATGTCTCAGCCTTCACGAGTCTCTCTCTCGCTCTCTCTCCCATCTTGTTCGGGATTAGATGATTCTACTTATCCTCCAGACATACAGACTGAATAACATGTGAAAATTACAATACATCAAGTAGAAGTCATTACGGGCGAACTGCTCTGTTACTTGTCTCACTTCAAAGTCTCTGCAATTCTCTGATACATGTGACATTCATGCTCCTCCAGGGTCAAACAACATCTTGCAGCCTTCATAAAATGATTAAATATTTTAAACAGCTCGCTCGCGTACCTCCATGGCCCCCGGAGACTGATGCTGTTATCGTTTTTGTCAAAGCCACTTTCCATCTGCATTTGTCATTCCTGCTTCGCGCGTGTAAGTTATCAATCGTCTTGCCAGAATGCAAAATAACTGATGTTCTTTGGGCAGTATTGGATGGACTATCGCAGGCTTTTAATCAATGCGTATTTTTTCGGGTTTTTTTTCCCGCTCTTCCCTCATTCTCTGCTCTTTAATATAAATGTGGAGAGTCCCAGGCGCCTGTAATGTATCTGCGCAGAAAACGCTTTGACAGAAGCGGTAGTTATATTATCAGACATTACACCTCTGGGCTAAAGGAGTATCAGCCGTGTTCACACACAAGCAGTGCTGGGAATTACAGACACCCGGAGATGACTGCTGTACCCTCACTGTAAGGGATTGCCCTGGCTGTATATAAATCAGACGAGTTGAAAGCTAATCTTTCTCACTCACAGATGTAGTGTATACTCTATTTATAGATTTGTCTTGCCTGAGAGAAGATTCCGGGCCGTGTGAGGCCTTTATCAGTGGTAACAAGGTTGTTAATGTATCTGAATATGCTGTACGTCCTCCATCTTGGCTCAGGATTCAGCAGTTGCATAAGGGCACGGCTAAATAAAAGGAAACTGCTTTCGCATCTGTCTCTCGGATGCTATTATCAGAGTAAATAGGAAATGGAAAGACACGGTTGTGAGGCTACTTCGAAAGTGTTGCTTGCCAACCCAGTTGACAATGTAAACAAAGTTCTAAGAACATTTTCGTAACATTTGCATTAAGTAACAAAAATCTGAGATGGTGTGTTACATTGTTATCTGTGACGTTTATAAAATGTTCCACTAATCACTTAAAAATAACGGCCTTAAAAATATAGCATTAAAACGTTCTGCTAACGTTACTGCAAGAACGTTTTTGATTTTTGATTTTGATTAGCCAACATTCTGTGAACATTCCCTGTTAGCTGGGAAGCTACTTGAAAGTTGAATCATTTCAAGTCACGTTAGTTAAACAACGAACTACAAGATTACAAGCCAAATACAACCAAACTTTTCAAGGAACGTTTTTGCAAAATGATGATATTAGATCATACTGTTTAACTCACAATAGGAAAAAACATTCTTTCAGATTTAGGATCCCACAAATTGGGTCGGATGGCAGTAAATCCGGGTGCCTTTCAGGTAATGAATCCACTAATGAGAGATCATTCCTGCATCTTACTGTCTTGCTGTCTCTCGTCTGTCACACTCACAAGCACACCGATTTTCCTCTAACAGGCCACCGAGTAAATTAGCAGGTAGGGCAGCAGTGGCTGATTGAAACAAACTGGTGTTGATTGCTGATCAGTCAGCTGTGGAGCGGGATAAGAACATGAGTTAATGGAAAAGAGCAGAAATACCTCCAATCTCTCAGTCTTTCTCCGCTTGTCTTCAGCCCTGGGCTGTGGTTATGCTGTATGGCTTTACAACTGAAAATATAAAGGAAACCTCAGATGCCTGCGTGGTTTTTGACAGCGATGCAGTCAGAGGCTGCAATGCATAGATTTCTAAGCTGATCCTGGCAGGTTTATGCTGGTTTATGCTGGTCTAGCTGGTGGATCAACATGGCCATGCTCATGACTAGTTTAAGTTAGTGGCTTGTTAAGATTAAGTTGCTCGTTAAGAGACATTTGTTAATGAAAAAGATCAAAGGATGATTTTAAAGATAATAAATATACATTTATTTAGTTAATGTTACAGGAGTGCATACTTATTATTGTTTGTTTAAAAAATATATAAAATAATGTTTTAATAATTTTAATGCTGATTTTATTTTCTTTGTTGGCTCACCAGCCGGACCAGCATTCTGGCTAACAGGAGACATTCTCAGAACATTGGCTAATGCTCTCTCAAAAGTTCTCTCAAATGTCTCAGAAACAATTTAGTTAGAACTTTTTTAGAGTAGAAATTTTGTAACATTACATGTCATATATATCAAATACATTATTCTTAAGTTGTTTGTGGAAGTAACAACCTAAAACTGTTAGCTGAGATGAAACCAGCACTAACCATCTTGGAAACTCATGCTAATCTTTGCTGGTCTACATTAATCATAAATGTCAAATTAGCGTAACATTACGGAGATGAACAGACCGTTGAGTGACACGCATGCATATCCAGACGTGTCTTCAACCAAAGTAGCTACGTTACCTCGCCAACAACCTCAGGGTCAAAGTTCAGGCATTTCACAGCGGCCTCTGCCAAGTCATTAGGAAGGAACACATCTAGAGAGAAGAAACCTTCAAAATTGAAGTCATAAATTACAGACTCATGACCTGTACACAGGAAACCAACCATTTAGTCAACAGTGTGCTGTTAGCATGCTACGTAAGTCTGCCCTTAGCCCATTACCCAGACACCACTGTTCCACTCCCCTCCGCTCTGCGCGGTTGACAGCCTCGGTAAATTAGCAAAACAGTCATTTTTTTAATACCTTTGAACCTTCTGGCAACACTTTTCGATCAATTAGGAGGCAAAGCATTAATTCGCCACTCTATGACTGGTGTCTGCTGCCCATCATTGATCCCGCGAGTGATCTCTTTAACCTCAGAGTGATGGTAATGGCATCAGGAGATGAGACCATTACGACGCCTTCCTCCAGCTCTTCACCTCAGAGACAGGCGGAGGGCAGGGGCAAATGGGAGGGGCGTGGCCGGGGGCTCGGGCAGATGAGTGACTGGGGGGTGCAGTCAGGCAGCCCCTGGTCTCCGGGCTTGTTCCGCCCGTATCTCCTCTGAGGCAATTTAAGTATAAATTAGACTCTGCGAAGACCCGGAGAAACACGCTGACAGCCACCCAACACTGAATAAATCACTTTTTATTGTGAGGAAAACCGCGTAACCTCGGCTGACACGATGGCGTTTACGTTTTAAAGGGAAAAGGTTTATTCGCTGCCTCTTTCCCGCCAGGCGCTCGCTGGGTTTAAGCAGATGCTGTCAGTATGTGTTGCCACCTAAAGTGACCGTTTTAAATAAAGGCTTGGACACAGCTGTCACGCGAGAAAACGGACCCGTTTAAGTCGCGCCGGGTCTTCTTGAGAAAGGCGGAGCTTTTGCGGTGAGGTGAGTTTCAGTTGCGTGTTGGCAGCCATGATGCCAGAGAGAAAACCAGGATATGACAAGCAAATCTTTACTGCGACAGACGACTAGTAGGTTGATACGCCTTTATTAGAAGCTAAACTCTCTGAAAAATAAACTAAACTGTCTCAAAAACTGTTTGTTTTTTTGTTGCTTACATTGAACAACGGCCTCAGGCAGACATTTCCTATGATGCAGGTGTGTGACACACAATCCCGGTGGAACTCGGAGAGAAACCTTAAGCAAATAATGTGTACTAATAAGTCAAGTTTCTACGTGGCGATAAAACCTGTCTAGTAAACGAGGCTAAGCAGAACGCCTCATAAATCCTCTTTAAATGAGCAAATATAAATAACGTTTATTGTACCAAAGCCCTAAACTTCACAATTGTCTTGTGTCCTATTTAGAAAGTGCTACACATCACATCTTGCTTCGAATTGGCCTGTTTGTTAATCACTTGAGGGATCTCATTCACCACTGTCCCCTTTCTGCTGTTCTCTCAGTTCTAATGAAGTCTCTGTTAATTAGTCTGTGTGTTTGTCTGGGCTGAGACTAGTTCAGATTGCAGACTCGAGATGTAGTGAGTTCTGTCCTGCCATTACATATAAAGCAATTTTAGGTTGTAGGAACAGTTCCCTAACGTTCCAGTAAGTAACAAAAACATAAAAAATATTATTTTAAAAGTCCTACGTTCAAAGCATTGTACGTTTGACATGTTGCTTAGTTATAAAGACGTTATTTAAACATTTTTAAAACATTCCTGTAATTACTTGATAATAACGGTTTTGATATATGATATATAATGTTAAAAATAAGCTCTACTAACGTTACAGCATAAACATTTTTGATAACTTTGAAAGAACTTTTAGGGAATGTTAACCAACGTTCTGAGAACGTTTCCTGTTCAAATAACACAAAATTGGTTGGAATCAGGATTGAAACATGACCCCAGTGGAACTAAATATTCTAGTCAATTAGACAACAACCTGTTTAAACCATCAACTTCGTGTTTCCTGGGAAACAAAGCGTTTCAATCAGACAGTTCTTTAGATTGTGTTATCTGTTCAAAACAAAAGAATTTTTTTTTATGCATTGCAGTAGTTTGTTTTTTTAAAGCAAAACGTACATTTAAAGCTGCGATCCGTAACATTTTTGCTTAAAAATAAACAGTTATTGACCTTTCCCCCGATTCACAATGAGAAGTTTGTAATAATTTATCATTTCAGCTGTCAGGTCCAGTTTCCCAGGAAATGTCAGTTTGGCATCATTTGACTTCAACATAACATGAAAATGTACACATAACTTTAACATGAGAAGTAAACGAAGTGATCTGTAATGTTATGTTTAAAACAGAGCTGGTGAAAGAGAGGTAAAAGTTACGGATTTAATGCTTTAATGCTGCTGTTTGTAATTTTCTTTTCACCGCAGTTCAGTCATTGGTGTTTTCTACATGTATTGGTTCTGTTTAGTAAAAATGTGTCTGTTCTTTAGACACTCTTTAATGCTGTCACCCTGTTTTTTGTGTCAGATGAATACTGTTCTGATCCTGAAGTTGCTTCCAAAAACAGCTTTGATGTAGTTAGCTTTATGTTTGTAACTTCTGGCTAACTAGCTCTTTGCTGATCTGCTTTAAATTATACGTAGCTTGGGATGCAACAGTTTCAAAATAGCTTCCACAAAATTTCTCTGATTTGTCAAGAACAGTAAAAGATGAGGTCCAACAAAACATTTGTGTACTTGTTTGTGTGTGCGCACGTGTTTGTGTGATTTAAAAGTATTTAATCAGATCAAACACAGTTTCCCTCCCCTGTGTGGAAAGACAGCCACACCCCTCCCAGCCCCTCCTCATACATCCTGGCTGCCCGAGACAGTTTGAATTTATTCAATCAATGCGACTCATCTAATTGATATCTGAAACAGCGGCCGGTGATTTATCGTCAGAGAAATGTAAATGATATATCCCGGGCAGATGTCTTATATTTTCCGACCATTTATTTTGGGTAGTGAGTGAAAGGAAGGCAGCGTGTTTAATTAAAATTCATGAGGGTGGAATTTGCTGAGTTGCACTGGACTGCTCTGGTCTCTTTGGGTTCTGTATGGGAGGGGTTGAATGATGGTGGACAGGAGACAGCGTTGACAAGGGCGAAACCAGGAGCGTCCCGGTTTGATCACACACACACAAACTCATTCACTTCCAGACTCATTTTAAATCAACACACACACACACACACACACACATGTACATCTAGTATTGCATCGGGCCTGTGTTATACTCACCCCATTATGATAAAACCTTAAACTAAACTCCTCCTTTAGTTCAGCTGAAGCGTAACATTAATACAATGTCTAAAACAGGTCGTTTGGAACGTTCCTACAACTTTCAAAATAACATGTTTATTTTTCTTTCTCCAGTCGAAAAGATTACGATTCTTGAGGAAAACATTCCATGAGTTTTCTCCCTCTAACACAATTCCACAGGGTTCTTGGGGGCGAAGGAAATGTTCTATTTGGGCTGGAGAAATCCTTATGAAAACATTAGAGAAACGTTCTTGCCACCTAAAATTGCTAGCTGTGCTTGTGTAACATCACAGGTGTACTCGGGCCGGGCCTGCCTACATGACTCTCTGTCATTTTGGGAGGGTTACTGCACATAAACACTCTTATGTCAGTCTCAAGGTCACATATGCACACGTACACACACGCGCGCGCACGCACACTCCTCGTGTTAACGGATTGTTCTCTGATGTGACCTTGGTGCCGGGTGAAAGCAAAACATCTCCGACAGTCCGAGCTGCCACAGTGTGTCTGTTTTTCCACATTCAGAGCAGGAAAGAGCCGTTTGTTACCCATCAACAGTCAGTCTTACTCTGTAACTCTAAGCAGCTGGCCAGTCTTGACTGCATTATTCATATAAAGAGAGAGAGAGAGAGAGAGAGAATGCACACTCTTCACCAAAGTTACAAGATTTATGGCCCTCTGTTTAGGAAATAATTCAAAGTTCATACTCACATACATCATATTTTGAAACACATAGATTATGGGGTGGAACACATTTATCATATTGCAGCACACCAGCACATACACACACATCGACGCACACACACACACTCACACTCACAAAAGTGCACATGTTCTCAATCTCTCTGTCTCTGTCTTTCCGACACACACACATTCACGATTTGCACAAGGGCCTAATTTCACAGGGATGCGTTCGGTCTGTATGAAACAGCTTTGTATTAGCTTTGTCACTGAACCCATCAGACAGTAATGAGGCCACGCTTAAAACACCCTCAATTCCAGATAAGAGTAGAAGAGAGATTCAGCCGAGCACGTCCGCTTCGCCCCCTATCCGATAATACCTCCGTCATTCGTCACTTGTACATTTCAGATGTCTAATCTCAGCAAAATTGATCCAGATCGTGCATTTTTATTCAGGGTTTTGTGTATATTGATATTTGCAGATTGCTCTGTGTCAACAAAACAAATGTGTGTTGTTTTTATCGTGTGATGCTTCTGATGGATTTTGGGTTGGAGAACAGCAACTCTGGGTGTTTTCACGCACAGTTAAAGAGACGGCATAGAGCTGTAGCCACAGACCGGGTCAGCTCAAAGCCCATCATGCAGTACAACTGATTCTTGTCTGATGAGGGTTCAGAACTGTGTTCTGAGTTTTCACTGCTTTCCAAGACGCTTAAACCGAGTGTGAAAACATTAGCTGCCAGTTTCGAAAAACAGAATCTTTATGCCTGATTTAAAGATTAATCCAAAAAATTATAAAAAATACAATTAAAGGTCTATGTGAAATACAAGATGGCTTGCTGATACGCGAAGGCTAATTTACATTTCAGCTCTTTTAATGCGGTAATATTTACTTAGTTATTTGACACAGAGGGATTTAGTTGCTTTCATGAAATCGACTTCAAAAACTTTTAAAGTATCAAGCATAATAAAGTATTAATTTATTTGATTTGAGGAAAAAACTCTTCTGAATTTGTCAGTCTGATAAGACGATTTAGCTTCACTCAGTTTAGTCACGGCTGTCCGTATTCCATCTAAACAGAAAATGTTTTCATTAGGAACGCAAGATGACATTGATCCCATCGGGCGGTAATTTTAGCCGCCATTATTTGAAGCCTAACCCACATATCGAGAGTTTTCAAAGTCAAAATCATCTTTTCTAAGGGGATGCTTGTCACTGTGTCTTAATGAAGCACAAGGACATTATTGACAACACTTTAAATGAGGTTACCAGTGGCGCCATTCAGTACACTGGCTTATAAAATCATTTCCATTAGCCCAGTGAATGAAAGAGTGACCCTCCAGACACACTTCACACTCTCCAAGTGAAGAAAAACAAGTTCGCTTCAGGGCAATATACATTCTGCTTTGTTTATTTTCCTCCTGTATAAATGTTTAATTTTGAATCATTTTCAGGACTAAAAGACAAAAACCAGGCGCAGAGGACCAGCTAACAATTTTAGCTTGTAAGAATGTTTCTGTATCGTTTTCGGGAAGTAACAAAAACATTGAAAACGTTATTTTTGAAAGTTCTAGGCATGCTCAAAATTTCATTTTTAGATTAACATTAAATACACTTTACAGTACACATTAACATTTTCATTTTAATATTGTT